>BJBW01012762.1:0-84938 GCA_004320125.1 Scolopax mira | reverse complement strand
GCTCCGAAACCGGTTTGGCTGAGTGCTCCCATACAACAGTTAGTTGCAGCCTTACAGAACTGAAGCCGTTATTGCCCCTCTGCTCTAGAATGGAAAATTTTGTCCTCACTTGGAATATTGCCTTGAACTAGACATAAACTTCATACCAAGTTATGCATCTGCTGGGAAAAGCTAATTTTATTTTTGATGTCTGTTACCTGTATTAAGTATGCATTCTCACTTTCTCTAGAGAAAGTGTTGTGTAAATAACTACATGTGTTAAGTTAATAACTAATGTGGTTGCCAGGATCTGAATTTATCAAAATTACTTGCAGAAATAAATCTTCTCTAATGTTTTGTGCACATGTCCCACAATCCAAGGCTGGATTGTGAATTGATTTCAGAAAACTAACAATTTTCATTTTGTTTTCAAAGATAAGGGACTCACTGCTCATAATGGAAATATTTGCTGTACATTATCTATGTTATTCCCTCAGTTGTTACTGTGTTTTAGTCATGTTATTCCTCGTTTGTGCTAATCAGTATCATTGCTCTTCCTTTCCACCTGCAGTCTTGTGGTCCTGATCATTATATTTGTGTCCTATTCTGCTATCTGATCTTGTACCCTGTACACTGCTCTGCTTTTATAACTAATGCTTAATCAATTTATCTTCTATATCTATAATCAGTGTGACAGGCTGACTTGACACGCTTGTATATATAAACTAGCAATCTTCTAATTGTAATTGTATAGCACAACAACTCAAGAAAAATTTGCATAGCCATACTATGTAAAATGAGTATGACCTCTGTGTATATATTAGCAAATAATGATGGTATTAAATTATTTTTTATATAGGATAGGTCTTTGTTAAGGTTTAAGGTCTGGAACAATCTTTGTTTTAATCAGTTTCTGTGCAGGCTAAGTAAGAGGAACTAGTTTACTGCCAGAGGAAACAGACAAAATTTATTGTCATACATTAATTACACAAGGCTTTCTTAGTTATCTGGAATTGCTTTCCTTAATAAAGTTTCATGTAGTGTGAATCTGCTTATGTGATATCTGTTGGATTGGAGTACCAAGTATTTTCAGCCAAAGGTTAAAATTAGCCAGCAGGAATAGTATTTGAGGATGTTTATAAGGTAAAAGCAGTAGGAAGTATTGGAGTAAATGATTTCCTAAAGCTAAATCTGGAATTCAGTTTGCATTTACATATATTAATGCATATATTATCATATATGAATAAACTTACACATGTGTGTACACGTATGTATGTTAGAAATACAATGAAATGAAGAAGAGGTAAAGATTTAAGTATTATGTGCAGGATGTATTTAATCTGAAAAAAAAAAAGTGATAGCTACCAAAGATCAAGTATAGACTTCCTTTATTATCTCTTCCTTTATTATCTCAGTCAAGAATTTAATTCAGAGCCTGAATTTCACCTTTGTGTCCCACCATAATCCTCTTATGATGTTATTCTTGTTATGTAAAAGTTTCCTTTTAGCTC
The DNA here is from genome assembly GCA_004320125.1 of Scolopax mira. NCBI lineage: Eukaryota > Metazoa > Chordata > Aves > Charadriiformes > Scolopacidae > Scolopax > Scolopax mira. The sequence continues at coordinate 83,448 of BJBW01012762.1, read as the reverse complement.
TAAAAATGTCTAGAAATGCTATTCCTCTGTTATTTTGTGAGCCATGTGTTTCGTTCCTTGTTTATCTCTTAGAATTACTAAATTCCAGATCACTGGTTAGAGCTTCTCAATCCAGTTTGAAGCACTTCTGGATGTGAATGCTAGCACTTCTACAGCATTCTCTGCTGTGTTATATTGTCAGATTGTTGGCAACTGTCTAGCAACCTTACCAAGGACTTCCCTTATTTCTCCCCGTGTATGTATACAGCTACCTACACCTTTTCAGAAAACGATATTTCCTTTGATAATTCCAAGTTCTTCAGGATCTCACCAGATTTTTATCCTTCTCACAATTTACAAAACAGCAATTTTTTGTGATCCCCCCCTCCCCCCCCCCCCAGCAGCGATGTAAAACAATAGTCATAACCCTATATGGATTTGCCTGCTATATTGCTGTTTATCAATTTCTATGTCAAAGATAACGCGAGCTGCTAAAACTGCATTCAGTAAGAGTTTTAAAACCAAAATTACTCCTCACTATTCCTTTATGGGATGACATCATAGTTTTTCTAAAACGAACAATCCAAGGAAACAATCATTGATGGTGGAGTGGTTTTGCCTCTCCAGAGATGCTACCAGAAAGGGAAGAAAATTCACCTGTTTTGATTTAGTGAGTGATGCCAGAGAGGAGATTGCAAGGATGGGCAGCTCCCTCCTCTGCCTGCACAGGAAAACTCCCTTCAGCCTTGAGTCCACACAATCAGGGGACAAAACCTGCAGTTGCTATTCTCTGGGCTAGGACTTCATGTGGATGTTTCACTGAGTTGTTATTTTCAGCTAGAAACTGGCTATCGACATGTCAAACCCAAGAGCCCACTGCTGAAGCACAGTGGGGAACCATTTCTGTCTCTCCTTCAGGCAAATCAGATTATGCAGACTAGCAAAATGAACAGTCCCATTCCTTTCCCTGTCTCAGCTGTGACATCTATAAGATTTATAGAATCCTTTGTAAATTATTCTTAAATATCTCTCTCTAGATTAAAACTTATTTATTCATTTATATGGCTTGACAGGGCTTAATCCTTCTCATGTTCTAAAAGGCTGGAGGTAGTAAATTCTCTGGAGTCATGACTAGTTGATGTGATATGTCAATTACCAAGTAGTTAGGATACTGCCTTTTTTGAAAAGAAAGGACATATTAAGTGAGAGAAGACTTTATATTTTGGCCACTTACAGGTCTTTCATAATTCTTTTAACGATCTTGAATCTTTCAGTATCTCTTTTGTTTGCCACAAGGTGAAATAGGGCTTTATTTTGCTGGTACAAAATGTCCCTTTTGTCTCATGGGAAAAAAAGACACCTTTATATCTGAGTACAGGCTCTTCTGAAGGTGTTAATGAACTTGTGGCTGGGCTTACCCAGCAGCAGTAGATGTCAAGTTGTAACTGCTCTTTTTTCTCATTTTTGAGAGGTGCATCCTGATTAGTTCAAGATAATTGTTTTTGTTATTTAATTAACACTCAGATCAGAGACTCTATTTGTCTGTTTCCCCCATTTCCTCCACCAGCTTGAATTTCCTTCAGATGGTATTTCTTCAGTATAAATAAGTCACTGGTTCATTTTAGTCAGAAAACTTTTCTTCTTTTTCACCCTGCTTTTTTTTTTTTCTATTTCTGCTTTTGAGTACCGAAACAATGTTATTTTTTCTGGATAACAGTCATCCCCCTCAAACCCATGTCTTTTAAAAAAATCATTATCAGCCCAGTGGCAGAACCAACATGGGGGTATAGAATGTGGAAAAGAGAGGCATGTTTTTCAGTGAAACACGAACCAGTGACAGGACACTGAATCAGCTAGCCCAGAAATTCAATCAAAGTTCAGTTCCTGGTGCAAGCTATAGCTGAAAAATGGCACTGATATTTTGTGACACACTTTCCTGAATAAATGAAAGGTACATCAAAATTCTGCCAATGGTGGATGAATAAGCTCCACATGCTGTGATCTTTGGTCTTCCACTTTTGGATGTAGTCTTCAGTGACAAATGTCTGGCATTACAATATTTCTTAAAATGATGAAGAGATGGCCAAACCAGCTAATAGTTTCTGGTAATGAATGTCTGCTAGTGGGTAACAAAACAGTATTTTTGTAAAATCAAGATGACGAGCATGAGAGGAATTTGTATTTTCTCCAGCAGCTGAACCACACAAACCAGAATCAAAAAAGCACAAGGATCTGCCCACCTGTATTCTTCCTTCAGCCAAGCAATGTAGTGTAACTCATTTCTTCCTCATCAGTTTGATTCAAGGAAACAACTTCTTGCTACCCTTGTACCACTTCAAGCTCACTGCTATGACCTGGCCTGTGAGAAGAGAGGTGGGAGGGAAGTAACAGCACAAGACCCTTGGTATAGCAGTGGTGGAAATACTGTACTGATACCCCAGACCCTCCTTAAAGTGGCTGTACATTGAGGCAGGGCATAGCAATGTAGGGTAAAAAACTGTCATGGCAGTGGACAAAGCATTTAGAGTGGCTTCTAAGCTGATGCTCAGGGACTTAAGACATCAGGAAAAACAGCATGCAAAGAAAGACTGTGTGATGCCATCTTTTCATCAAATTGTTTCTTTTTTCTATAGAGAAGATTCTATAGAAAAATTTAACAATACTCAGTAAAGAGGCATTTAAATGAGATTTTACTACTTTTTCATCTTTAGAAATCCTCAGACAACAAAACTACTAGAATTTAAGGCCCACGACTAAAGTACAGAAACCTTTTTCTTGACCATGCTTAAGATTATTTTGTTCTGTAAGTGTAAAGGTTATTAGTTTTTAAAAAGAAATTTCTCATTAAATTGCCCCATTTTTAATAGTTTTTATTCCTATTCTCAAAACCTGATGATTTTTGAAATATGTACACAAGCTGCTTTGCGAATAGATATTTTTCTAATCTATGATTAACCTAGTACTTCTGAATAACTCCATTATAAAAATTTATTTCATTCTGTAGTGCCCCTGAGACTTCTTTGGGGGGGAGGTGACAGGGAAACCAAATTCATTATTTCATTGGGTACTACTCTGTCCATTTTACAGATAGGAAAGTTTAAAAGTTAGATGTTCAAGATCGAAGTAGAATAAAGAGAACACAACCTACCTTTCTGTCCACCAAGTATCTTTTCCACATTATGAAACACCCGACTTGATTGTCTTTGGCAGCAATTCTAGCTTAATTGAATAAATGAGGAAGAAGATAACCATCAATTAGTAGGGCAAAAGTCAATCTTTTTTTCAGTCATCTTGGCACTTGGAAGAAAATGCAAAGCAGAAACAATGAATGACTGCACAGAAGACATGCAGCCAACTCTGCACGTAACCTCTCTGAAGTGAGGTTTTCAAAGCAAAAGCATAATTTGACATGTTATGTTATGCAAATTGCCTTGCTTGCAGGAGAACATTTGACCTACTAAGAATTATTAATACTTTTTTTTTTATTGTGATATCTACAAAACCAGATACTAAGATCAGTATTAAAAACAAATAGTATAAAATAAGAAATCATCTGAGGATCTCAAGCACTTTCCTGTTTATAGGTTGTCTGACCCAAGGAGTCTGTAGTGAAAATAATTAATCAATGTATTAAAATACATTTTTACCTATTAAGCATCTTCTGGTTGTTTTCAAAGGGCATCTTGGAGTTTCCTCAGTTACTCTAATTACTGTCCTGTTCCAGTTTTTTTCAGAAATCCAGTTCATAAAGAGCATGTAAATAGTCAAGGACTTTAAAAATTATTTCCAGTATAAATTGTTTCTCTTTATGTAATGTTTAGTAAACATTGATTTTGTAGCAATCACTAGATATCCATGTAGTGGTTTCTTTAAAAAAATAGTGGACTTGGGTCCACAGATTTTGCACAGATGTAGATGAGATTGTTCTGATCTTGTAACATGTACTTTTGTAGAATGCAGAACCCTTGGCATTTTAAAGTAGTCATATACCCAGCATAATATATATTTGCACACTGTAGAGAGTGCAGCTGTTGTTAATGTGTTACAAAACTGTCCAGTCTCTGATGAATACTGAACTATTCTCCACCAGTCAGACTGCATGTTTACAATACTCAATACATCTGGCTGACTTTAATTGCATTAGCTTTGCTGCACCAGAGGTGGCATAACTTTCATGTGAGCTAATTAGATTTGCTCAATTTAAACAGACACATTAATGCATCTCAGCAAGGCTCAATTAAATCTGTTTTCAAAACAAAGGCACAATGTGAAGCATTATGGGTAATTCTATGCAAATTGCCTTATTGGCAGAGAAGTTGAGCGAGTTGTTCACAATGCCTACTGGCACAAAGTAAGTTTCTCCAGTTAGATTGTGAAGTCTAAAACAGCAAGACATGTTCTACATCCTCTTTCAAAATGGTGCATCTGCCTTCCCAAGCAAAGGAAGTGATTTGCGAGTTCGTTTAGAAAAGTGACATCTTAAGATTTCATCCCAACTATTGTGCCCACTGATTTGTATTTTACATGCTTTCCCTTACTGAGACAATAGCAAAACCCAATAATAATACATCTTCATAATGGGATTTCAGAACAATTGTATGTTTCAAACTTATTACACTTAAGATCACTCTTACCTTTTGTTAACGCTCAAGAGTAACTACCTCTCATTTCATTTTTTTTCAGTTATGTATCATGACCCAAACTTCATAGCCTTGGAGGTTTACTTCTGAGAAGTGATACTTGCTGGCAAAGACACATATTTTCTTGATTTCATTCAATGTGAAAAGCTTTTTAAAATATTTCATCCAACAGTGATATTACAACTCACAAATTCAAGTCTGCCTTTCTTTGTTGTGACCCAGAATAAACGGCAGATGGATTTTTATTTGAGAACAATGGGGTTGTCACACTGCAGGCCACATCCAGTGGGAATGAAAGGTAAGTGTTTTGAAGTGCAACCAGGATGCCATCAGCCTGTCACTAGAACCACCTTTCAATTGGCATCCTAAAAATTCCTTCTTCTATCAAGACCAGGACAAGAAGGAATGCTTTATGGGAACCCAAGAAAGATAACTCTGCCACATTAATCGTACACATTCTTCAAAATAAAGTGAACATAGCAAAATAAATCATATAAGATTAACCATGTATTTTGGAGTTATTTTTTGTACAGAACACAATGTCTCCAAAAACTTGTATCTCGTCTAGTTAATGGGATGGAGCTTCATTTATACCTGCATAAATTACATGCATTTCTCTCAATGGGCTGATTAGGCTATTTGATTACATTGTCTCCAACACAACATTGCTGGAAAATACTGCAAGTAATGGGATCATAGTAAAAGTAGCCATTTTATTTTAATGTAGTGATGGTTGGATGCATAAAAGGCTCACCTTATGCTTCTTCAAGTGCTCTCAAAGGTATGCTATGAATGGCTTTAGTAATTTGTGGTGTTCTGCTGTCACTTTTACTGGGAGGTTGATTGACAAAAGCAGTCTCCAGAACTGGTTCTTCAGAATTTCCTAACAAATATGAAAATACTTGATCTCTAACGTCCATGGTGTGTCTGTTAATTAACAGTGTATGCAATTTCTCACTACTCTGTGTGGGGATTTGTCACCCCCTCCCCTGTGGAAATGAGGAAACTGTAGACGCACTGCTGAGCGAGAGCTCGGCAGGTGTTCTTGTATTGATGGGAAGGAAGCACTGAGAACAGTAAAACAATGTCTTTATATGGTATTATTTTTCTGGTGGAAAAGAGATAGCAGTGTAATGATGCAGATAGTAATGACTGTTTAGCCTGGGTGTGTAAACATTTAAATGTAGCCAGTTGTATTGCTCACAACGGCGTGTGGACATTCACATCTATCCTGTCTGTGTAGAGAGCTTGGCACATGATCAAAAGATAGAAACTATATATGCTGAAAAAGTGAAACAATAAAGGTCTTCACTTCACCCCCTCCATGGAGTCTGTGTCCTTTGTCACTGCACTCCCCCCTGTTTTTCTGACTGTATACAGAAACCCATTTTTTACAAAGGAAAATATCCTAGAATATTTAAGATATTCCTGCCTTTAGTGTGACCTCACAAGGGATTTAAGAGAAGGGAGAGTACTCTCTGTTGATCATAGATTAGGGCTCATGAGGCTAAAATGAAACACATGTGTAAATAAACGATACAGCTTAGTGTCTAATAAAATCAGAGCAACATTAGAGGTAACAGCTAATTGCTGGATCCCATTCTCTCATATTTTAGGTGCTTATACACACTCATGCCTTTTTAGTAGGGTAGTAAATTAAGTAAATTAAAAATACTGTGACACCAAGAGCCTCTCAAATGAGTGAAAATCAGCAACTTTATTAAAGAATATGTGAAAGTTACAGCCATGTTGCTGTCAGAAAAATCAATATGAAGCAGATCGCTCTATGATCTGCCAAATGCACAGGAAAATTAAATTCAACACATCAATTATAAACAGAAAAGAAAATTCATTTGCTCTGCACTTTAGCAGTTTCTGTGTTCCCGCAGCATATGCAGCTTGGCCTTTATTTCATTTGGAAGCCCTTATTTTCCATTCATATTCTCAGAACTCGTACGTTTCATTCTCAAACTACAGGTTTTGCAAAAATAAGCATTTTAAACAGAAATACAATATTCTTCAGAGACTTTTGGCACGAATCTCTAAAACTTATTCCCTCAACTGGATCCACATTCAGAAAGCTGATGTGCAGCAGAGACTGCCACTGAGTTGTAGACGTATTCTTTCTGTCAGCTCTCTAGTAATATATATGAAAGCTATAATATTTTCAGAAATTTGTCTGTCCCCCATCCACCTTGGTGCGCTTGTCCTAAGTGGTGAAAGAAGTCTTGGAAAAAGTAGAATAAACCTTTTATACAGCCAGGCCAATGCCTTAAAAACTGTGATGAACTCATCTTGCTCTTGGTGGTGTTTTGAAATTCCTATTATAAAACAATTTCAATTTACTTCAATTATCATAATATTATGTGGATTTGAATTAAACAGTGAGAGTTGTTTCGGCTTTCCTTACCCAGTCTAGCAATTCTTCTTCCAACACTACATTAGAATATGAAGGAAGTCCCATACTGGGCCAACATACCAGTTTGAAACAGTCTTTAGGTATTGTAGATTCCGCTGTTCAGGTTCCAGATATAATGACTACTGTTAAAGTGTCAATATCTCGAAAAAGAATGCGTGCCCTGGAAGCCTAAAAGTTGGTTTGAGGTAAATGTATAATTAAAACATCATAAAGGTGGGAAAGAGCAAGAAACTATGGAATCAGCTGTGCTCGTGTTGTCTGCACTGAATACCACTTCTGAATTTTGGTCTGTTCAATAGAAAAGGTTTAAATTTATTCATATTTATTTCTCTTTCTATCTAAAATGTGGTGTTTAGTCATGAAAGAATAGTCTTTCACAAGACCTCCACATAGAACACATGAAACCTAACTTTAGAAGGAGAATTTACTTATGCTTTTGACTATAGTTTTCCTGGATTAATTTCAGGGAGAATAGTTGCGATAAAAGGAAGTTTAATTGCATTTTATCCTCTTAATTCTGAACTTGACAACATTTAAACTACTACCTTTTGAACAAAACATGACCTTTAACTAAAGTAGTCCCAGCTGTAACCATTATAATTATAATGTTTATTTATTAATATGACTGATAATGCATAAAAATACAGTTGTGGATATAGAAAAGTCAATTAGTGCAACACTCTGGAGGACACACTCTAAATTGATAAAATTCAATAATAATGATAATTACGTTCATCCAGAAGGATCCAAAATTAGATTATGAGGCTAATGTGGTGTCCCCATGTTTAAAGGCTCAGTCTAACTCCCTTTGATACCAGAGATTATGTGGTTGACACTTTATGTTCCAAGGAATTTTTTCCACTTTAAGTTGATTTTATACTCTCTCTTTTTAAGGGGAAAAAGGGGATGAAAGGATTTGAGATGAACAACTGTTTAACAGGCAAGCATTTTTGTATCAAAGAACCTTTAGAATTATTGCCTCTCTAACTTTTGAATTTATTTTTTTAAAACTTGTTATTTAAAGTATTTGAAAGAGGATTTTCTAAAAGTTGTATGTTGTACCAGAGACATAAATACTACCTTTTTTATGATTCTGTGAAAGAGAACATCCCTGGAATACTGTTTATGCAACCAAAGATTTCCTGTCAATATACTTTTCTTTCCCAATGTTTGGAGAGAAATTTCTGAGAAGATCCTCCATGTACTTCCCCTGATGCTTCTGAAGCCCCCAAAATCTTCAGGTATCTGTGGATGTTTTACTGGTGTTATATCACTGGTGTCTATTTCAATTCCTCACTGATATTCCTACATAGCATTGAAATGTAATGATGCCATTTCTTTTTTTTATTTTAGATTGCAGCACATTGGTCTGCTCTTTTGATATAAACTCTTTTCATCTTATCATAAAGAAGGTCAAGAATTTACTTGATACTCTTTTACTTCTACATGCAAAAGATTTATAAGGAGAGGTTTTCCAGTGTGACAGGCAAAGACATAGCAAAATCCAATTACTTATTTTATTAAATAAGACACAATTTCCAAGCAGAAAGTGCAATTAAACATCAAAACAGGCTTCCCTGGGAAGATGACAATTCTGTTTTCAAATTGAGATTAAATACATTTCAAGTTCTGGCCCTAATCCTATTTTTGAGAATGTTTGACACTTGGGATATAAAAAGTCAGACAGCATGATCACATCAGTCACTTCTTTTCTCCAAGTCTATTCAGATATAAATCCTGTAACTTGCCATGATCCAGGTATGGTGCATCATACTTGTGTGTCAGAGAGGAGCCCTTATAATAAATAGACAGCTCCTCACTCATCAAATGTAAAATTCACTGGGGATTCTTTTTTGTGTAATGCTTTATTCAGAAACAAACTCTAAAACCTTTTTGTTTGGGGAACAATACATTGAAGTTAGGATTTAATGGAAAAAAAACCTTCAAATTTAAAATAGTTACCTTTTGGAGCTGTATCTTTTTGAAGACACTTAAAAAGATGTGTGTTTTGATGTTATCCCATTACTATTCTTGGTATATTGTTTATAGCATAAAATTCTAACTCTTCAAATGCAAGTATAGCATCATAATTGTGCTTAGCCTTTTGAGACACTTATTATCAAAGTATTTTTGAAAATCTGGAGAAATAAATGAAATAGTAATGATCTCCTGAAATGAAGGATTCCACTGGACTATATAAATTGTTTTATAGTCAAAACCATGCTTTTTTTCCTCTATCATACTGATATTATTTACAGTAAAATTAAGAGGTGCACATTTTACATTTAATTTCTAATTTAATTTCTACAACCTAATGTGAGAAGTTTCACTGACCAAATGAAACAGATTTGTTGGTACTATTTTTTTGAGTCATATAAGCCATCCAGAACTTGAAAAATTAAATATTTTCCCTTTTTGTGGTTGCATTATTGCTACCAGCATGATGGACTAAAGATTATACTGAATAGGAAAGTATTAGTGACCATGCAACATGAAGACAGACTGAATAGTGATAATAACAAAAATATTTTTTTATTCATTCATTTATTTCTTTCTTTCTGATCTGATAGCGGAACTCTGAGCCTGAAAACCTGTCTGGTTTTCTAACAGTATCAATCACTTAACAAGGTATTTCATATTCCTGTGAAATTTTCCTCCCTGCAAAAGAATTAAAAGAGTAAGGGATAAGAGTGTGGGACCATTCTGCATTCGATTTCTTTTTTATCTCTATGTGAAGATAGCATAGATGGTCACCTTTAAAGAGGTGAGATACACCTTCAAATGTATTGTCCCTCCTTCTTCAAAGTATTTATCATGAAGTATTTTACTTCCAAAAACACATCCTGAGTTTGTGTGTATTTGCATTGGTCTTTTCTGGATTAAGTGCCACAAACATGCCCCTAAAATCTGTTGGGATCAATATGACATATGTTACATATTTCCTCAATAAGTGTAGAAATTCTGTGAAAGCTAATTTAAGAAATCATGAATACAGGAAATTTTATCTACTTAGGCTGGTTAAAAAAAAAAAAAGGTGTAAGTTAGCATGTAGATCTAACATTTGCAAAAAGCGAATGTGATTCAGGAACTCACAGATCCTATGACTGTGCATGTAATTATTGAAAACAGCTGATTTTGTTAACTGAAATCAGTATTCTGGGTACAGGTGTGTTCCAACTGGATGAACGCAAACAAGTTCTAAGTTTAGAAGAGTTTAAACCCAATTTTCAAGAACAGTTAAATTTCCAAGATTTCTCAGAATAATAGAATATACCATGGAAGAAAGAAGCATTTCTCTAAGGAATCATTGTTGCGATGATTCTCATTACTTGTTTTTAGAGACAACAGTTGTGCAAATGCCACCATACAATGAATCTTGAATGTTAAATATACACTTGAGAGTTCCTATAGACTACACTAATGGTTCTAAAACAATATGCTATGTATAGGATTATATAAAGAAAGTCTCATTTACACAGACTCATTCCCTTATAAATGGATAAAAACAGTTATATATTATGTTATTGGAGACATTTTTGTTTAATATTAATTGCGGTTTGGATATTCATAACACAGCAAATGTCTCCTGGCCTCTACATGACCTAACTATTTTATAAAATCTATTTTAGAAAAGAGCATAAATTGTAAAGTAATATAGTTCCGGTAAATTGGATGCCATGAAATTATTATAATAAGCTATAGTATGAAATTCTATAATTTTGCAATCAGTTACATAGAAGTAAGCTTCATCCTAGAAGTTTTACTGTTGTTTTTGTAAGCGGAGCTATTACAAATATTTAAATTACAAATGGCCACAATTTCAAGGCCAGGTGATGGAAATTTGACTTTATGCTGGAGGCTACTTATTCTTATGAGTACTTCCGCAGAAAATAAAAAGTAGACATGCAGAAAGAAGTTAATAAAAATAAGGATCAGATCTAAAAAGACCATTGCTTGAATACAGCAAAGATTTGTGTAACATAGTGCAGTTTATAATTGAGTTCTCATACTGAAATACTGAAACACAAAACTCTTCTCAGTTCTGAAGGAGGCCAAAACCGAAGCAGAGTTGTGTGATGCTGACATTTTGCTGGCAGGCTTTTTGCCCTTGCATTCCTCTATATCCTTTAAATTTTTTTTTCCCCTTATTTGTTTATTTCGTTTGCAAGGTGTCAAGCCACTAAGTAATTTCTCATTTATGCTATGACAGCACAAGAGACATGACAGATTCTCTGAACACTGCAGATCTGGTATTGAACTAATCAATGAAGCATTGGTAAGGATATGAGTTTAAAGAACGCAAATAATTCCCCAGTAACCCTTAGTTTAAGAGAGATATTTAAGGTTTAACCTGAAAGGTTAAAGGCTGAAAGACTGATTTAGGCTGAAATGAACTGAATTCATCTCGAATGTGTTCCAGAATGGAAGCCTATTTGCTTGAGGAAAATCTTTTGATATCGAAGCTATTACAATTGTTCTCATATATGCTTAATGGGAAATAAATCAAGGCCTCATCTGACTTTAGAAATCTAGTGAGTTAGATCTGTATGTTTGTTACAAGTTTATACTATGCCATTTCAAATGATAAATGGCAATTTAGTCTCCTAGGTACATGTACTTATGTGGAACAAAATCTAGTTGGACTAACAGAATTTCTTTTGGGCATTGTTAATAATAGGATCAAAGAGATAAACTGTCATATGTGGTTGTGATGTAAATCTATTATATGTTAGTATTCATAATTGTAAATTACTTTCCATGGTAACCGACATAAATTATTCATAATTTTGTGGGATTGAGTGCACCCTCAGCAAGTTTGCTGACAGCCCCAAGATGTGTGGCATGATCAAACAGCAGGAGGGAAGGGATGCCATCCAGAGGGACCTGGACAAGCTTGGGAGGTAGGCCCATGCAAACCTCATGAAGTTCAACAAGGCCGAGTGCAAGGTTCTGCACACGGGTCAGGTCAAACCCAAGCACAAATACAGGCTGGATGGAGAATGAGAGCAGCCCAGAGAAGGACTTGGGGAGTGTGGGTTTCATGTTGGGAAAAGGTCAACGTGAGCCAGCAATTTGTGCTTGCAGCCCAGACAAACCACACCCTGGGCTGCCTCAAAAGAAGCATGGCCTGCATATCAAGGGAGGTGATTCTGTACTTCAACTCCTCCCTGGCAAGACCCCACTGAAGTACTGGGTCTGGCTTTGGGGCACGAGAAGGATGTGGACCCGTTGGATTGGGTACAGAGGAGGGCCACAAAGATGATCAGAGGGCTGGAGGACCTCTCCTATGAAGACAGGCTGAGAGAGTTGCGGTGGTTCAGCCTGGAGAAGAGAAAGCTTCCAGGAGACACTATAGCAGCCTTCCAGTATTTGAAGAGGGCCTACAGGAAAGCTGGAGAGGGACTTTTTACAAGGTCATTACAGAGTAATGGCTTCAAACTGGAAGAGGGTAGATTTTGATTATATATCGGGAAGAAATTCTTTACTGTGAGGGTTGAGAGACACCGGAACAGGTTGCACAGAGAAGTTGTGGATGCCCTATCCCTGGAAGTGTTCAAGGCCAGGCTGGGTGGGGTTTTGAGCAACCTGCTCTAGTGAGAGGTGTCCCTGCCCATGTAAGGATGGTTGGTAGTAGATTAAGGTCTTTTCCAACCTAAACCATTCTATGATTCTATGATTTTATGGTAACTTAATTTCTTCTTTGACTTTATTATACTTCTTCCATTGTAGTTGCCAATCTTCACTGCTTTACAATGTCTCAATGTAACGTGAAAAAGAGATGGTAGTGTTTGTGGTGGCTGTTAGTTACATATGTCCTCCTTTACGTTTTTACTTTAGTTCAGTAACTCTCTGAGAACCTATTTACACTGTATAGTAGAGCACAGTGTAATACTTGCTAAACTGCAGCGAGCAGGAGACTATATGTAAGATCCTGAAAGCAGTTCAGCCACAACAGCACAAATTTTCTCGCCCAAACAAGTTAGCTCCTGACATGTCTTTTCACTTTCCAGTGACACTGGCCAAAAATTTCTCCAAGTCCTCTGTGTTGCGTTAGCACATTCAGTGAATCAGCAATGTGTTGTATTGTTAGATATAGTTATTCCCTTCTCCAATACTCAAATATTTTGAAATACCAGAAACTTGTAATATATGAATAATGCTAAAACCTTGCATCCCTTAGCCTCAAAAATGATCCTTACTAGCATAAACTCCAATGCATCCATGCAAGAAAAATTTACACTCCTTATATGTCTGTCTAGGGTGTACGCCTGTGTTCACATGCCTTTGAAACAGTATACTATTGAGGTTGCCCACAATTTCTACTATTAAGCCTGGTTTTCACTGGCTTATGCCTTTGCTGAGCTGGTATCATGCAGATTTAACCAGATACACTGAGTACTTTTATTGAACTCCATTTATGTGCAAAAGTACATCTAATATTATCAGTGTGAAACACGGTGCTTAAACCAGTTTCAGTCATTGCAGCTCTTAACTGAGAAGACGCAGTACCTCAGAGCTGGAAACATGAACTCTGGAAGAAAATTTACTTCCATCTCAGGAGTTTCTTTTTTCTCTCACTTGAAAAATTTCTTCACGTTTAGTTAAATTATGTGTCCTTAAAATGATCTCTTCATAACTACAGAGGGGAGTTGTTAGTCTGCCGGACAATTCGCAGTTTTACTTGACAGGCAACATGTTCCTTTGCTTTGTAGCCTGCACTGACAAGGAGACTGCATCTTTGGGAGCAAACGAACATGCTCCATCTGAGGGCTTCAGAGACAGAGCAGGGCATTATTTGAAGCTTTCACTTGCTTACAAGAGTAAGAGGTCACAGCCTCCAACTAATGAGACCCAAACCCTTGTATAGAAAGGAACTGAGGCCACCACTCCTGAATCTCCAAGATCTTCTCTGACTAACAAATAGCTGTGGGACCACAGAGCAGCAGTGCCAGCAGCTCACATCAAGAGATCCCACTGATTTTTTCAGTGACAGTAGGGGTGATATCAATGATCCAACACTAATAATAATACTGTGGGAGGACACTACAGCATTAAAGTATGAAATTAATATTTTTTCAATTGGTAGTGGAAACTGTAATGTCCTTTATCTGATGAGGATCTCCGCTGAGGACTGCTGCACAGGCAGGGTGTACTTCCCGTCCCCGTGTGCTGTGGTGTTAGGCTTCGTGAGGGAATATGTGTGCTTTTCACTTAAGGCAGGAGTAAAATGAGATTGAAATTTTAGTGGTGTTATAAGCTCCTCTCGGGGATGTGTTTCATTATCCCAAAGGTAAGTGTTGTCCCTCCCTGCTTTCTCTGGAAAAAAACCCATACACATTCATACACATGCGCATGCACACACACACAGCCACATGGACTTACAGGAGATGCAGTAACCAAGAAAGGTTACCAAAAGAAACTATTGATGTGTGCATTTTCATTACACACATTTTAATACATAAGCAGAATATGTTTTTCTTTATTTCCCTCTATAGAGCAGGCCTCATTCAGTTCAAAGTGCAGAATGGACTAGTAATAAATCAGGTCATGCACTGCAAGAGGCTTTGTGGGGCCTCTATCTCCCACAACTTATCAGATAGGTGGTTTAACAGATGGTGTCATACAAACAGAAACAGTACTAATAATTCTAACATGTTCTAGTACATTTGTGTCACGTCTTTTGGTTCAAAATTCTTCTGTCATACATATATTCAGAAACTGAAAAACAAATATGCTCATGTATTAGTTTTTCCTCTTCCTTCATAAGGCCCAGTACCCTTTTCTAGCAACCTGTTTTTTGAAAACTTGTAGGTAACTATTAACTGTAACTGTAGATTAATAACTATCCTTATACTTCCAGAATCTTTATTTTTCTGTCAAATCTTGTCAATAAATTCAATGAATATACAAATGCAAGTGCGTGTACACAAACTTGGGCACAAATATTTCTTGGAAAATCAGCTAAATGGTTTCATGGTTACAGTGATTCACTGTTACTTTTTAAAATTGGATTCTACTTCTGCCTTTCAAAGAAATAATGAGAAGGTTACATTAACTGAAATTCTCACTATTTAGTCTTTGGTTTCGGGCTATGCAAATCTGATGTTTGATGCTCAGATTTTAGGTTAAGCTTTCCAAATCAGGTCAATAATATGCTTATATGTAAAGAATTCAACTTTACTCTTAAATATAACTTACAGTTTTGCTTCTATTCTCTTTATTCCACTTTCCAATTCATAAAATGTTCTGAACCGTATAATCTTCTTCTTCTTTAGCGATATGTTACAAAGAAAAATTTATTACATATAAAGGAATACAAATAGACAAACATGCTCAAATATCCACTTCATAGAAAAAATCATCTATTCTAAGAAAGGAAAAAAAAAAGTTACAGTTCCAAACAAGACATATTTTGTTTTAGTTTTATTTCTTGTAAGAAAGAAAAGCACAAAAAGAAAAAAAATGCTTTGTTTTAACAATAGCTGGTGAGCTTCACAGAAAGTCTCCAAAATATACCGGATCATTGGATTCCAAGAGCAACAGCCTGTAGAACAGCTGGTTTTTTTAATGTGAGCTAATACAGACAACAACCAGTGCTTGGAAGCTGTAAACCAAATGACTTGGGATGAGGACCTGAAACTCAGAAGTGCTCTGCTCCATGGCAGGGAGCCTGTGAGAGACATGAGTACACATGTAGGCTTTCAAAGAGGATCAAAGAGTCTATCAGTTCTTAGAGCTGTGCACTAGGCTTCAAGCATTCACATGTTGTGAGAGATACCTGCATGTTTGCACAGCTCCTCCCATTTAGATATGAGGCTTTGAACTCTGCTCCCTCAGCCCCAAAACTCCTTTCCACTGAGCCAAAGTGAATTGCCAGTCTCTGTGGGCAAAGTGCATGTGATGTGATACAGAGCTCAGGGTGGGACTAGAGCCCAAGTGGGTAGTGTGTAGTCTGAGCTCTCCAACAGCAAGGAGGCAATCAGCAGATTCTTACCAGAGAGGTGTGCTGTTTCATCAGACTAAACTAGCATGTTTCTCTGAAAAATTAAAATTTATGTAATGTAGTGTTTTTCAGTGAAAAACAGTTGCATCAGAGACTTCCTGTTGAGTCTGGACACACTTTGAGATCTAAATCCAAAAGTAGTTGGATATTATAGAGCTCTGACACAAAACTGAAAGTTGGGAAAAGCAAAAAGACCAACAAAGCTCACATAAACCTACTAATCCTGTTGTTTTCCCTATAAAACCTTGAAGTGCTACTGAGACACATCACCACTCTTGGAGCTGGGTAATAAATATTTCTACGAACACCTCCCACTGTATGTTGTGCCAGGTTCAGGATTTAAGGCATGTGCCTGTGTTTAAACTCTAGTAGTGCTGCACAACGTTACCTCTTCATATGGCCTTAGTTTTCAAACTCCTTTTTTTGCCAGGATCTGGATCCTGCAAGCCTCAGGAACAAACTTTATATCCCCATCTTTCCAACTTTAGAACCAGATAGCCTAAGACTCCTTCTCTCCCATGAAGAGACGGTTCCCTAAGAAGTCTATTTGCTATCAGTCATTGAAAAACAGTATCTGTCAAGTAAGTTTTGTAATCATATGCTGGCAGCGCTCAACAAACATTTCTAGCTGATCAGGAATACCCAGGGTAATTTTGCTTTTAGTCTGTAACCTTTCTGAACACCTGTAATCTCAATTGCAAATATGGCCAAATATAGGCAAAGTCAGGCACTTCAAAATGAAGCCCAGATTTGGTCAATGTTGAGAGAGGAGCCATCTGGGACAGGAAGCTGATAGAGGGTGAGACAGAACCCTAATCCAAAGATCTCTATTCAGTCCAGGATGGAACCCTCTCCTGATCATCTATGTAGAACTAATAACTTCAAAGCTGCGTAATGACAGCTGTTTCCACTGTCCCTTCATCCAAGCACATATACAGCAATCAGAAATGTCACCAAAAATGTGGGAGACAAAATTGGTCACCAGCTGCTCTCTGTGGCAAGTACCTTCCTGTCTGGAGAATTTTCATTTTGAATGAAACAATTAAGAATTCATGGGGAATTAGGAGACTTTTATTACCAAAACCATACAGCATTAAAGAGGATGATATCTCCATTTTATGGCCAACCTTGTCCATCATTACATTCTGGGCAAGGCTCCATTCAGTTGCTGTTTTCTAAGAAAACTTACTGAACTGAGTCCCTTGAAGGAGGCATGCAGAGGAACATCTTGATAGATACAGAATTTATTTATATTTGGATTAAGAATTAAGCATTTTGTCAAGACTGCAGAGGACTGGGGCATTCAGAAAGGACAGTGGAATAATTCTGAGGTATTGACCAATGTCTCTTCTGGAATAGCAGTTTAGGATCTTTTTTTCCCAGAGCATTACATAAAAATTTTCAGGAAATTAATTAAAGTCTAAGACAATGCTAAGCAATCAGTAGATGAGGGCATACTTTCAATAATGGAGGAAAAACCTGTACATCAGTACACTCAAATGATACCATCAAACAGATTCACCAGAGGAGACAGGGTTCCTGCAGAAAGCAGTTGTGTATTACCAGGAAAATTATCTGTGTTATCATGACAGTGTACAAAAAAAGAGAGCAAATTTGACTGTCTTAAACTGGCAGTTCCTCTAAGCAGATAATTCACTTTTCCAAAAGGTTTTGGAGTTGCATGCATTTACATAAAATTTTAGAAAACGATAAACTGATATTTGCATTCAGTCAAAGGCTTGCCTGTTGGTCATGGAAGCATTCTCCTTTTCCTTGTTTTGAGAAATATAATATAGTTTTCAAAATTTTTATAAAATAAAGACTTGAATATGTTCTTGCATGCAAAATGAATGTGAAGTGGGTTTAATTTTTAGAGAATTGTTTTTTGTGTAATGACTATAATGTGTGTCCCACTAGTTATTTTATTATAATTGCATTTAGAAGTACACTACCAATGGCCAAAAAGAAATTTCTAAGTTACTTGTAACACAGCCTATATTTTACATAAAATTTTTTCATTTCTATTTTTGTAGAAGAGGAAACCATCATAGAAAATAAGCTGCCTGAGGAATGACATTTGAATGTTTTATATAGCAGAACACAAATTACTTGACTAGAGAAGATGGCAGCATAGAATAGTACAAATATCTGTGGTCTCCTTTCTATAAGCAATACTTTGTCTTGAACAAACATCTTGTACTGATTCAGATCTCACTGCTATGAGTTTTTCATATGCCCCACTATAGTCTATGCAAGTTATTGAGGTTAATGGCCAATACAGTCACTATTCCTTATGCAATAAACTACTTTATTTTCATGTTTAAGTTCTCTGAGGAGTAACACAAGCATAAAGGGTGTATTCAGCATATATGAAATATAACCCTATTAGAGGACTCAACTAAATTACGTGAGCTCTGAAGCAGAAAAGCTGCCAGCGCTGTAGAATAATGGCTTCTATATTCTTGAAGGAAATGAAATTATTTCTGCAGATTTCACTCTAAGAGGTTAAACCAAAAATCCAGGGCTGCACAGAAAGGCCTCAATAAAATAGGAAAGTGACAAACATAAACTATTTAAAGATTTCATGTGAGAAAACAGGTACCTGGTTTAAAGCTGGACATTTCAGGATAAGTAAACTCTGGAAAGAGAAAACCTCTTTAAAAATCTTCTTAAAATTATTTTGCCCACCCCATATCAAGAAACATTATGTTAACCATACACGAAGATAATGACAGGACTTTTGAAGTAACCACTGTAATTAATATTAGGTTAATATAGCCTGTGTTTCTATATTCATATGCAAATGCTAGCTGAACTACTTCAAAATATAGTAACTTCTTATAACCTAATTTCTAAACAGAAGATGAGCTACATGACATAAACCTAAAGGCAGGAAACAGAACCTATTCATGCTTTTGTTTTTATTAATTTTTGTGGCCAATGAGCCCCAGGCTCTTCAATTCATTACTAAAGGTTTGAATCTTTTTTTCTCTCATTCAGTAACAAACATAATTTACTGTTTCTCATCTAGACCAAATAAAACATCAACCACACTCTAAATTCAGACACAATCAGATTTTACAGAGTATTTATTAACATTGCTTCTGTCTAGGCTGCTGTGATTAAAACAGCTAGTGGTAGCAATACAATAGAAAGGAGCACCAACTGAATGTATTTGCTGGATACCTGTGGATTTCAGGAAGAAGTAGTCAGTATTGTAACTGTCCCATCTACAATAGAAATCACATATAATAAGATCTTCTGTACCTGGTTTCTTTGAACTCCTTCATAGACTTTTTACTTATTTTTTTTCTCCCTTTGGTTGTGTCTATTGATGCATATCCCTTTCTAGTCAGAATAAACATCATGGAAACTATTTTCTTCCAGCCAAACAAGGATGCACACTATTTTCTGAACTGCAGATCTTGTCTTGTAAGAGATACTAAAATTTGCACTCTTTGCAGCTTTCTGCTCAGGAAGTAATGTGTCTGGCATAATGAAGGAAACATATGGAAAGAATGAAAACAATGTACTGATCTGTTTATTAACTTCCCGTTATACTGCCATCAAGACTTTGGAAGAGGACCTGCTACTGAAAGAAATAAATGAGCAAAAATTACATTCACCATAAAATCAAATACTGTAACAGTAGCTTGAAACTGAGTCAAGCTACACGAGTTTTTCTTCTTTTTTTTTTTTTAGTCATAAAAAAATAGGTAGGAATTATTTATTCAGAGCCAATTCCTGCAGCATTATCTAAGCTTAGGAACTCATTAACCTCCAAAACCCTGCAAGGCACTAACATGGGCAGTGTTAAACATTCCTGCCAGCAGTCCAAAAGTGATATCTTTATATGAGAGATCTTGGGGAGAAGCAGTCCTTTCCTTGCAACAGCAGCAGGGTGCAATAAAACCTTCAATATGCAGCACTTTGGATTCTGGTGCCTGTGGAGGTGACTATGAGCCACCTCAGAACATTGGAGACCCTGAAGGCAAGTGCCATCAAAGATATTTTTGCCACTGTGACAAAGACTTCATAGTCTGCTTGACAAAAAAACAATATTAATTTTTTTACAAGTTAAAATATTTTTACATCCATGTTGGTTGTATATTTCAGAAATTGTATACTCAGAACTATTTCAGGAAGAATATATATGGATGGCAATGGTGGTACTAATAGGGCACATATCCTTTTAATTAAATGGGTCAAAACTACTTCGTGGCTGTACTTAGTAGTTCTAAATATCACAGTTCCAAATGTAGGCCCTGAGAATCATGTGAGTTTTCCCATTATTTGTATATGGCAAACATTTTCTTTTCCTATTAAACTCTGCCACTTTGTAGTGTTCAGTAGGGGACTGGTTATCTAGTGGCTTAGTGAGGCTATGCTGAATAGTTTCAAATAAAGTGTAATATCCAGTTGAAATTGTGAGATGGAATATTAATAATCAGTTCAAAAATTGATCAAATGATCACACATTTAGAAAAAACAAACAAAGAAACAAACAAACAAATCAAACCTGGGTCATTCTTGTACTGCTCAGTCACAACTTAATCCTTATTCTTTACACAATTCCTCCATGTGCAGAATGCTACCTGACAGCCTTCTGAGCAGTTGTTTTAGTGGACAGCGATAAGAAAATGTTATTTTATCACTCACCAATATTCCCTCACTGTCCAAGAGTTACTCAGCTAAACCTTGTTAAATAAGAAAAGCATATTGAACCTTATGGATGGAAACAGGAGAATTAGAATAATTTTAATTGAAGCATACCACGAAGTTGAAGGTTAGATAAACCTTGTTCTGTCTTCCTTAATTTTTTCTAACTCTGTAATTTAAAAGTGGGAATCTATATCTCAGAAGCCTTGAAAGAAGTAAATACTGTGTATTTACTTTATTCTTCCTATAAAACATTTCTAAAAAGTCCTAAAACATATTTATTTAACACTATCTTATTTTTACTACCAGTCTGAGTAGGAGCCAAAACATAGTAGGTTTGCTTCCTTTTTCTCTTGACTAGATATTTACATAGCCAGCCTATTTTAGAGATTTTTCACATTGAGTTAGGGAAAACAATTAGTTTGTCCTGATATTATTTATTGCACAGAAATAGAAGGAGAGATTGCAGCAAAATCTATAAACTGTGAATGTGATTAATTCTGATTTTTTCCACAATATATTTTCATATCTTCTCTTTAAATATTGGTTATTTGTTAGAGGCACTTGCTTGGTAATTTAAGCATTATGAAGGTATGGCAGGAGAGTATTAACTCTATCCAATGACTGGTTTCCAATTAAATTTACTTAACTGCTCAGTTGTTTGGCTAGTCTTCAGAGCACATAAATTAGGCTCATGCTCTTAGTTCTCTCTGAAAGTCCCTGTCTATGTGCTGACTACAAAGGGAGCCTTGGGAGATCAGCTGCCAGCTTAGTTGCCTGAATCTACACGATGCAATTGAGCTCCTCTTGAAGTCAAAGGAAAGACTGATTTCAATTTGTCTGACAATATGTTTGTTTACAAATGCTAACTTGTCCCACAGATGATATAAAAATTATTGACATAGCTACAATAGCCATAAAATTCTTTCCAAAGGCAATCATGAGTTTTGGAGATTTCAGGTATGCATTGTAACAAAAAGCCAGTAGCTGCAATCTTGTTTATTAGCTCTCAGAGTAAGAGTAAACTATAAAAGTCATAGAAAAATAAGAACTGTAGGAGGCTCAAGAGCATCATGTAGATTTTCTTTCTGCCCCAGGGCAGAGTCAGATTGTGACAGATGCTATTCTTATCATGAACTATTCTTGGCAAATTAGTGCCTGAGCTGTCCAAAAAGTGGTCCAAAGATGAAGACTCCACAATGTCTCCAGTCAAATTATTCCAGTTAGAGCCCGCTACTACCTGGCATACCTATCACAGTATGCAGGGAACAGATTATTGCTTTATTTTGCGCAATCAATTGCCTTTTACTTGCTTGATTGAGATCATCTACTTTCCTGTGATGTCTTTTCAGTAAAGGCAGATGCAAAAAGGTTGGTAAACACCATCAGACATCTCAGTGTCATATAGTAACAGCGTTCCAGACCATGTAAAAACAGACTAGCACCTCTGCTCTTATTTTTATGACTAACGTACTGAAATGTAAAATACTGGAATCCTCCTTAGTCCTGGCAGCTGGAAAAAACTGTATTTGTGATCACCTCCACCCAGACTTTGACTTATATCTACCATTGTTTTCACTTTATCTGCTTGAAGCCAGCCCTAGACATTAACAGGAAGGTCTAACTCTTGTTCTACATTCAGGGACTATATGAATTGATATCTGAGTCATAGCTATTTGTCAGTATAGCTTTAGAGATATGGAGAAAATCTTAAACACCATATTTTAATAGAAATGTTAAAGATGCAATCTTCATTGTAGCAATACATTTAGATGCCGAAATGGTAGCAAATTTGGCATGAATCACAGAGACAAGGACAGAAATGTCACAACATAGGGGAAAATGTAGGCTGAAAGACTTACACCAGGTGGCTACCTGGTGGAGAAATAAAGCAGCAGAAAGATTTACAGGGTACTGTCTTAATAGAGCTTCATACGTTGCAGTGAAGCATGGATATTTATGTTCTATGTACAAGGTTTTCCTTGCAATTTCATTTGAATGAAGTATCCTTTTACTTAGTCTTTCCAAGTTTGTTACGTATTGCTATTAGTTGGCATGCCTATACCAGGATTTGTCTGTGCGCTTCGTTGTACTGGGTACTGACTCTAGTCTTGGGCAGGAACAGCTTTTGGGGTCTTCCAGGCTAAGTTTTGTGAGAGTTTGAGTTCCTCTTCTTTACCAGTTGTGCAGGAAAGATGAATTCTTTAACTGTCACACTTTGAAATACACAGAGCAATCTTGATGATCAGATCTGTGTGACAAGTCCTTCTGGTTAACTGTGAATTTAAACTGTGCACTGAGACCTTCAGATAAACAGGATTTTACTGTAAATAAATAAAAATTGCTGTCACTGAGTAGTCTCAGCTACTTATCTTGCTAAAAGCAATCAGTCCCATGTTGAATCCATTTCAAGCAATAAACTTTGTTCATGTTGGGTTTTATTTTCCCATTGGGCCACCTTTTATTATAAGTTCTTATTACAAGAACTGTAAGCTGGCAGCATGTCACATGTGAATGAAAACTGATGAGATCAGAATGAGAATAAGCTAGATGCCTCAATTAAAGTTTGGTTTTAATGGCACTATTCTGGTAAGTTTTTCAAAAGCACTATGCTAGCATTAAACAAAATTGGCAGAGTCTGTCAAAAAAGCAGGTTATTCATCTCTTCGTGTACATCACCAGGGCACAATGAAAACATAAAGGATGGCAGAGATGATCAAATGTAAGTGTGCATGTTTAGGGAGACTGTTGACATTCAGAGTTTTCATAAAATCAGCTCAACCAGTTAAAGAAGGATCCTGATCCTGCTTCTGAGCCTTTACTGAGAAAGCAGCTAGGGCAATAGCTTCAGTACAAGTAACACACTATCTTCCTTATTCTTCCTATCACCAGTTAAAGGGTACAGGTTTTTCTTCACAAGATAAGATGCACACATACTTATTAACTTCTTTCTCTATAGTTTCTCTAAGTTTTATTAAATTCTCAGCTTTTTTTTTTTTTTTTAAAGGCAATTGACTTCTTTTATGGTTGGTGGCTGAAGCAGATCTGGGTTCATTTGATTTTTTTGGTATATGATGTCTGTGTAAGTTTAATGACAAAGACTTATAAGCAGATTTTCAAAATTATATAGGCAGTTATTTACAAATGGAAACCTAAAGTTCTTTGTTGCGGTCACCTATACAGGAATACATTAAATTTTATAATATTAATGATTCCTATCCTTCATTTCTGTTGTGATATTTAAATCAGAATGATTGGGAAAGAGATGGTTTTACAATACTAGAAGACATTAAAGTAGTTAGAAAAGAGTCAATAATAGACATGTTTATTTCACTGCAAAATGTATTTTTTTTTAATCAACAAGGCCATATGTTGCTGAAAATAGATGTGGTCCCCACATTTTCATTAAAAAATATTAGCAGTTCCCCCATAATTAACAACACATGCCTAATCCCTAGATGTCTTTTAACTTTGGTACTTCCAGTCTTTGTTTTAATGTTCATACAAAATAATAATATTAATGCATATCTCAATAAACCTAATTTGAATTAAGAAATAAGAACTAAAACTAGAACTCTGCCTTTAAACTGAAGCCTTCAGACACTTCAGCTTCTGCAACAGGAATGTCAAAATATTAGTGATGTGGGGTTTAAAATATTCAACGCAAATGAAACTATCTTAAAAAAAAATGCTTACTTGAACCATCAAGTGGTTCCCTAATAATTCATTTACAAATGTGTTGTTGTCTACCCCACAGCTACTCAGTCACAGAACTATGTTTCTGATAATAAATCCAGTTGGAATTTTGTTTTTGTTTTGTTTTTTCTGCATACATTAAAAAATCTAAGTTTCTTACTAATTTAGAAAATGATGTTCTCTGCTGGAAATATTCAAATAGGATTCCCAGCAGTTTGATTTGAAAGAAATTCTCCATGTGCAACATATAAGTTTTGTTCATTTGTTTGTTTTTAATAAAGAAAGCTTAAGTTTAAATGATTACAACCCAAATAGCAGCAAACATTTTTCATGTCAACATTTGTCTTTTGACAGACAGATCTACCACAAAAATATTAGATATCATTATAAAGCTTAGTTTAAAACCACACATTTTAACATTAACATACTGCTTATATTAGCAAATAATTTAAATGCAAATGCATTAACCAATAAGGCTTTCATTTTAAAAGTTTACAAGAACTGTCTTATACTAATTAGTAGACTAGAAAAACTATGAAAAGAAAAGGAATTTGATATCTTGACCCTCTCTTCCATACACCAAAGATGTATAAAATATATTGTATACATGTCTTGATTTTTTACTGCACACAGACTACTCTGAAAAAAAAATGTGCAAAGAAGAATATGGTGTCATAAGGAGAATAAATAACATGATCAGCTAAGAAAAAAACCCCACATTTTTAAAAGTATGAAAGGATAGAAATTTGAGTAAGATTCATTGCTGAACTGGCCACAAAAAATATATCCACTATGAAACTAATGTTATTCTCACAATTTAAAAACAATGTTTTCAATTATGTCTCAGATTTGGCCAGAAAATCTGATTAAATTTTCCTATTGATATGAAAATAAATATGCTTTCTGGAATCACGGCAATTTTTTCAAAGAAGTCAAAAGGATAAAAGAGAGACAAAAAAATATTCATTATATCTTGGCATTAGGTGATGAAACATTTTAATGGTAGTTTTGAAATTATTCTTAAGTTCAATGATATGTAATGCTTTGATTCTCTTGAAACAAATCCAGTCTCTGAAAACATTTTTTTAAATATATAGATTTATGTATTTTTGGAAACAAAATAAAAATATTTTAGAAAAAGGAATGCCAACTGAGCTCTGTTTTAGTTAGTTGTATGTTCTATGCCTTTCCAAATGGTTAGCTTTGCTTTTTTTACACTCTATAACCTGGTTTTTTTTATACCTGTTTGAGATTTTTTTTGAATATTTGAAGAACTGAGAAAAAACACTGAGAATCCCTCCACACCTCACACAATCTCAGACCTACTCACACTCACATTCACTGTAACAATGTTTTGTTCCAGTTCAGCCAAAATCATAGGCAACTTCACTTTCAACAGATTGAAGAACTGGGGGGGAAGAATAATATTCCTAGCCGAGCTACTGGAATTGAACAGGGAATTGTAGCAAAACCTGTTCACATGTATTTTCCCAGCACAGTATCATTAGAAACATACTCTTTTTTGATCTTTACAGGCTGCTTTTTTCCACATTCCTCAAATACATCCAAAGTGGCCTAGTTCATTCATGCTAGTTTGACAGTTAACAGAAGATATATTGTTTTCCCTTATTCCACTTGAGATCAGCTGCAAATGAACTCATAGGCATCCTCGGTATTACTTGTGAGCTTAGTGAGAGATAATGGTTTTAAAATCTTCACCAAACCTGTATCCAGAAGATAATACATTTCATAAAACCACTGACTCTAGCTTACCACAGTTTAAACCTCTCTGGCATTTAGAGAAACTAGCATCAGGTTTTTTTCCAGCAAAATAATATTTGTAAAGTGTTAAAAGTTCATTTTAAAGTACTGTTGATGTAGTTCACTGGAATTTGCCTTAATAGCTTTTGTAATCCCTGGGTGAAAAAGCAGATCATTTGCTTTAGCAGATTATTTGTTTTTTTCAAATAGAAAGCTGTGGAAGGGATTTAGTTTACTGACGAAGCAAAAAAGTAAAGTAATTTCATTAACTATGCTAATTTAGATTTCCCTATAAAAAAATTCCCAAACTATATTTTATTACGTTTTCAATTACAATTAATCTATTTTTGAAATTCTAATTAAATGCCTGAGTGACAAAATATCTTACAGTTTTGTGGGATTATTAAGAGAGAAAGTGTTTATTTTGTCCACTGCATGAAAAATATGTTTTATGGTTTTCAAGTTTGAAGCTACTTAGCAGATTCTATTTTAGAATTACATGCATGATAGTGGGCTTGAAAAGTAGCTTCTATTACTTTCTTTTGAGAACATAATGGTTTTTAATATGAAGTTTTGCTTTCAGGGTCTTTTCTGGGACAGAGGAAAAGGAGTAAGAAAGATACCCTACTTAGACATTTTACTTAATGTACTCACAGTGCATCAGAAATATGTAACTTCCTACTATTCATATTTTGAGTTTGGACTTTTGAACTTTTACAGACTTACTGCAAATTGACAATCATGAGTGATCCTTTATGAGATAACCTCCCATTTCAGAAAACAAAGCACCAGGATGTGAGGCATGCAAAATACTTGCCTTGGAGGGAAAGGCATTAGGAAATTTCCTTTCTGCATATAAGTTCTGAGATGGTACTGTTAATAATGTTACATGTAATGAAATAAAATGCACTTCTTTAACCCCAATCTGTTGCTAAGGAAGATTTTTGGCAGAGACATTAGCTGCACAGAGGATTATTACACACCATAATCAGAACTTTGGTCATTTTCACTCTGACACCTGGGAAATTGCACATACACTTCTTTTGTATTTAAGGTTCAAAGAGAAATTTCTATAAGAAAAGACAAAAGAGACAATAGTGGAGTAAAGGTGGAGGACACATAGGCCTGATCCAGACATGTCAGGCTAAAAGTTCAACTGCTTGATCTCACAAACACATATCCTTGGTTTTGTCAGATACAGTATTGTAAGCAGTTTCAGTGAGACACAGTAATAATTCATAATTCTATAATAAAATATTTTCTAGTCTTGAGAACTACAAAAAAAGCAAAATAATAACAATCATTAAAAAAATCTTGCTAGCATAACTATCAGAAAAAAAAATGTTAATCATTGAATCTCTGGAGGGGAATTAAAACAGTCATGCCTTCTTTTCAAACAGATAAATCAATGAGCATGATTTTGTATTAACATCTCTGTATACAAAGATGTAAAAATTTCATTGGAATGTTCAAATGAATACATTATGTGCTACTCTTGCCTTTGTCATCAGCCTGCTGCTGAGCCAAATCAGAGTTACTTCACCTCCCTGAATTTTCATGTCACCTTTTTCTCTGATTCATTTTAAGATAGTTAGTTCCTGAGGCTGGAGAAATCAGTATATGCCTTCTTCATGCTTAGTATTACGGACCTGCAGTATTTATCTCTCAGATTCTCTGGCACTATTGTATTACAACGCATAACAACAGAGATTCACATATGATGTACCTTCGCAATTCTTTGTAACAAAAGAAAACAAACAAAAAATTCTCCTTCTCTGATATAAAAATATATTCTTATTTTCATTGTGACAATAACAGGATTTGTATCCACCTAATGAAAATTAGATCTATATATCAGGCCTTTGAAAGTTCTTACTGACAAGCAGAGGGAAATGGTTCTTCCCTTTCCTGATTCAATGATATTTGACAACCTACTTCTTAACACATCCTTTGTGACTACACGGCCATGTCCTTGTGGTTGCAAGAAAGAGAAGTGCTATTTGAATATTGAAAGTATATTTTACCTGTTTTAAATTGTGTTCTCCTGTTCTGAGGGTAAATAAAAACCCTGTGAAAAAGATAAAATTACTTCAAAATCTATCACATTCTACCAATGTGTCCCCCATAGCATTGAGCAGAGGTAGCAGACTGGGCATTTTTAAAACTTAAAAATGGACAGTTCTCCATCTTCCATCATGGGAACACACTGAGACATTTTACAGGTTTTGGCAAGTTGAAATAGGCTCTGCACTATTTCTTTACAAGGCTGTATCTAATGACTCCCATACTCTGATGCTTCTTTGCCTTGCCTCTGAGCAAACCCAACCTGTGCTGCCAGTATGAATATGATCAGACTTCAGGTACATGATTTTCCTCATGGGTTATGAAGTCACTTGCCAATATCACTGCATCTATGTTCAGCTTCACTGTCCGCAAAATTTTGGAAGCTTTGAGATGTATTCTGTTCAGGGAGATGTATTTGTTAAGATTGGTATTGCTAACAATAGGGTAACAGGGTGTATATGCACCCCTGGAGTCTAGCTTCTGTTGATCATCAGGGAAATGACACCTAATATGTGACAATATCATTGGTCCTGGGGATTTTGGATTAGTCTGTAAACATATTTTTTTTTACCATCTAAGTTGGTATATTGATTTTATATAAATATTTCCATTATCCTTACAGTTTTACCTTAAGAATCCATTTGTTGATTCAATGTCTTGCTTGGGCAGAAGGAAGAAACGATTAAAAAAGCGAAGTCAAGTTTGATAATGACTGCTCACAGATCCCTGGGAAACTGCCAGACTCCACCTTTTTCTAGTTTTGAAGATTGCTTTGGCAGTCCTTTTTTGTTTATGTTATGTTGTACTCCAACACCACTTTATTGCAGCTCGCAGAAACAACCCAATGCTCTTTGATGAGAGCTAAGGTACATATTTTAGGTGCATTTTCTTTAGTGCTTCATCAACATTTGTTCTTGTCGCCCAGTGGAATAATATGACAGGAACAAATGACAATGTGTTTCCTGCTTCCTAAGTACAAAACGGTCTGCATATAGCTAAGAGAACTCTAACTTGTTTTGTTTTTCAAAGTGCTCTGTGGAAAATCAAATGCTAGTGACAGACAGCATTTCTTTAACTATTTTCAGATTTAATGTAAACCTGCCAGACCTCCTGGGAAAAGAAAATCAATCTTTCTATTTCTTTTTGTTAACATATTTATGAAATTTTTAGCCTTTTCATACAACAAAAAGTAAAAGACACAAATAGAATTCCTATAATGTGAAATAGATAACTCCATGTTATGGATATATAAAAATAAAGAGCAGTGCCATGAAAATAAGTCTTCAGAAATATGAAACAAGGAAGACTGCACACTGAAAAAAAGAAGTTTAGTAGTGATTACCATCCGAATTGTATTCACGGTGTAGGTTGCATGTTAGCAGCAAAAAATTGAAAAAGAGCAAGATAATATTTGTAATTTAAATTTAAATTCTTTTCCTAAAACAGAGTCACACAATTAATGCCTTAGGGAATACATCATCATAAATACTCTACTCAGAAAACATCAGAGTATTTATAATACAGAGGCTACATATTTTATTATCTGCTATCAGAAGAAAAGGAAAAAAATACTTTTAATAATAGCTGTTATTTGGTCCCTCAATTTCTTAAAGTTTCTTTTTGGAAAATTCTTATGGAATTTAATTGGGAATGAAATCAACAGGGTTTAATAGCAAAAAATAAGATTATTAAGGCTTTTCCAGGAGAAGTGGCAAACACATGTGCCTAAAATAATTTTTATTCAAAGACCACGAAAAATGTAGCAAAAAATATTTATCTTTTGAATGGAAATTTGAATTTTCCAACAGAAGTTATGTTCCTGTATAGATTTCTGTTAGATTGCTTTTCATGCATAAAAAGTTCACATTTCTTGTTGCAGGACTTTGAAAATATATTTAGGTGAAAGGATATGATTGGGTGAATTTGGAACCCAGAAGTAATTTATCTTTTTCATTTCTGAAAAATATTTCATACCTCCATGAAATATCACAGAAGTCCAAAGACTACTTCCTAGATGTTAGTTTGTTAATATGGAAACATTCAACCTACTTATTACTTATCTATCCTGACATAATTATAATGAAACACTGGTAGACTTTGATAGATAACGTTGGGTCCATGTAGCTAGAACATTAAAAACTTATTTACTTTGGAAAAACAGCTGCATTCTGGGCTTGGCTTTGTTTTGATGAGAGAAAGACGCAGGTAACTGACAGACTAAAATGAAATAGTAACTATGGCCACTGCTGTCAGTCAACCTTTTCCCCTGGGAAATGTTTCACAATAGAGGGAGGCTATCTGTCTTCATAACTGTTTGCTAGCATTCGGGAGGCAGAAAAGAAGGACATAATGGCTTCTAGATTTTCTCACTGCCAAAAGATTTTGTAAAATGCCCCTAAAGGAGATGAAGAAGGAAAAGTGACTATTCTCTTTTGTTCACAGTGGGAGTTGTCAGGATTGACCTGTGCTATTCTTGTCAGCTCCCTGTGTACGTGTGTGCAAAGAGGTGTGCACTTCTGTCATCAGTTTTGTAATCCCAGAGACCATGATGCCTATGTACTTTTAGAAGACCCCAACATAAACCCTATTTTGTGATGTGCTGCCATATGTTTGGTGGCAAGCAGATGCCAGATTTATTGTATGGAAAACATCTCCCTGTTGTGGTTATTTGAGCAAAGTGTGAATGTCCAGACAAGACAGTACAAAACCATTTCACCCTGCCAATAAAATGTTCATATGGTTTCTAATTCTCCTTTTATACAACAGGCAAAAAAATTAAATTATATTTGCATCCTGGCCTGGATGTTCACTGGGGCACTGTTTACCCCATGCTTAGTAACTCTCTCTTGTTCCCATTCTGCCAGGCTACGCACCTATACACAAGTTACATAGCTTACCTACAGGCTACCTGGTGATGTTCTTACTCTCAGCTAAATCAGGATGCATAGCTAGATCTGCATATAGGAATGCATTTCAGATATTTATCAGAAACAAATAGCCTGTTTTAATGCCAGAAATGTAGACTCATTCTTAGTATTCTGTAAAGTCTGATTTCATAACTATTCATTTAGTAGTTGCATAGTACTGATTTATGCAAACTGTCTTATATAAAGTTAGACTTTCTACAGAAAATACACAGAAATTCTGGAGAAAATAAAAACTTGTCTATCTATTCCAGTCACGTCATCTGGAAATTTATCTGTAAATACAACTCAAAACAGGGTCCCCAATCCTCAAGATGTTTCATTCTTCCACTGAAATTTTTCTAACCTGAATAGTAATCTGTCTCCAGCTTTGACTTTAATGGACAATAAATTGATGTTGAGAGAGACTAGGTATAATTAAGTTCTGCATTTTTAGCAGTTTTCCCCTTTATATCTTCACTTTCAAACCATTCTTTTTCATTTGTGGTGATTTTCCATTTCATTGCTGTCTGGCTGCAATTTGAACATTATCTGAGATAAGAGTGAAAGGTTTTTCTTGTGATAGTTCCGTGAAGCCAAACACTGAATCATTCCTTCTGTATATCAAAGTCTG
Organism: Scolopax mira; assembly: GCA_004320125.1. Classification (NCBI taxonomy): domain Eukaryota; kingdom Metazoa; phylum Chordata; class Aves; order Charadriiformes; family Scolopacidae; genus Scolopax; species Scolopax mira. The sequence goes on along the minus strand of BJBW01012762.1, from coordinate 51,689 downwards.
AAATAGATCAAATAAAAACAGTCTGAGAAATATTTCACTCTCTCTTTTCTCCTCTCTTGGAGACACTGACGTACATCTCCCAAGAAAAAAAATGTCCTGCTCTCCCATCCATGCTGCTGACATATTGGCCTTGTCACCACACAGTGACTGATAATAATGATTGTTGAAATCACTTTCAGATACACTCATAACCAAATATGGTCTTAGCTGAGCTTGAAATAATGGACGTTCTACAATTGCTAGATGAACATTTTCTTCATTGCCTTCTACTCTTATATATTTCTTTTTCATTTCCCTGCCCAAAGTGTGCAATGAAGCAGTGATAAGACTATGCTAGTGACAACCATATCAGAAAATGAGTGTCCAATACAGATTTTTCTGCCACTCTGAGATTCTAAGTTTTCTATATATGCCTATAGATATTTGTATCTACATGTATAGCAACTATATTCAGGTTGTTTCTCTAATCTTTAGAAAATCATTCATGATTTGAGCTTTTACAAGGTCAGATTTTTTTTTATGCCTTCAGTAATTGTAGTGTTGCTGGAGTGCTGATTACTGTAAGGCATTAAGACAGGTCTCCAGAAGCTGTGATCAATAGAGTACTGGCCAAAACAAGACTTCTTTAGGAGGGCTAAAGGTTGTTAAAGGTGCATAGTCTTTCAGACTGTTACGATGATATCTCAAGACAGCTCCTGACAAACAGATTTTCGAGACACTATTGGCATGAAAAGAAACCTTTTAAATAGTTGAAATGCCAAAGCCTGAACAGACATGGGGTTGGAAGTGCCCCTTAGTTTTAATACTAATGCCAGAGCATAAGGGTGCTTTTGCTTTTGAAAAAGTGGAGAGAGACATAGAAACTAGAGGTTCAACTCCTTCAAGCTACATGTCTCACTTCTGAACATGATTTAAGGGTGCTTTTCTAACAGTAAAATGAAATAACAATACTCAGTCTTCAACTTGAAACTGGAAATGGCTATTAAGAGAATTGGAGAGCCTTGTCTCTTAAGAGGTGGCTTTAAGAGTTTGGTTTATTCAGAATTTATTATTCTTTATTCAAAAGAAAGACTGAGAGAGAATATGACTGCTACCTCTGAATAGGTTTCTGGGCTGAACTGCAGAATGAGGAAAAACAGTTTCAGTGAATACATCATACGGGTACAAGAACACCTGGACACTGCAGTGAAATAGATGCAGTCTGGAAATACTCTAGCCTTTATAGCACTGAGGTTTTGGAACAATGTTTCAGTAGGAGGAGCAGTAACATATTTTGTAAGCTCTTAGATGGAATTTGACTGATTTATGAAAAAGAGTGTAGAACATAATTTTTCACCATGGCAAAGAATGGGATTTTCAAACTTTTCAATTCTTGTACCTATAGTCCAGGCAGAGCAGTGCATAGGAGCAATTGCTGGGCATCCTGTAAAGAAGCTTTTGAAGATTTTGTCATCAACCTCTATGATATTTCTGGTTTTGGGACAAACATAATGCTTCTATTTCTAGTGCTGTTAACCTGACATATTTTATGTATACTAAACTGTGCTTAAAATAAAACAGCATATGCAGAGCTGAGATCAGCTGTTATTCCAATTGCTTATGAGATGAAGAGGTAACTGTAGTCTTGGAGACACAAATATCCAGGAGGCACAAGAAGCCATGAAGTTAAAATTAAAAATAACATGTCATTGAAGTGTGATAAAGTTGTAACAGATTTATGGTCATTTCTCCAGTAGTCTGCCTTTGCTTTACAAGTCTTGATGTGTTATTAAATTCACTATAAAAAACAAATTGGAAAAAACAAAAACTGAGAAAATTCATGACAATAAATATATGGGGAATTAAAATTGTTCCTTGTGTGGAATAAAAAAAAAATTTGACTAATAGCAATATTAATCATTTTCTAATTCTGCCTTCTTCTTTTCCAGGGAGCATATGGATATAGTTTTATTTTGATGAAATATTTGCAGTCAATAGAAAATTTAAAGAAAGGTGATTAGCCTTATGTACTGCATATACAATGGGTTTTCGTGCTTTTATACTTTAAAATATCACTGAGAAAAAACCAAATCAGTCTAAACTCACAGACACTATAATAAGGCCCAGATTCAGGAGAATGATTTGGTCAAAGATTTTCTCTTAACTCAGACATACAGAATTAAATTCCTTAAATAAATCAAATGAAATTAATTCATGTGAAAGCTACTGTATTTTTTGCTGTTGAGGCACACCATTTTTTCTAAGATATATACAGAAGGAGGAAAACAAGAATGAACTGTCCCAGTTCACCACAAGGTGGATAAAGGACAGATTGGTTCTGGGTATTTATAGAAACTGAAAGAAAGACACAAAAAAACCTAATCCCAAACCTGTAGGCCCCAGGTCTATGATCATGTTCTGAGGTCGTGGTTCGTTACTACCTAAGCATGGGGATTTGCCCTGGGACTTTAGAGTGGCTGACAATTTTTCAGTTTGACTTTAATATTAGCTTAAATCATTGAAATAATTAATTTTAAGAAATTCTTCATGCTTTGTTTTTGCTGCAAAGGATTTTACTAGACAGGTTTAGTGAAGCTTACCAAGCTTTAGTTTTCAATAAGAAAATGGCAGTCTGCAAGCAAGGCTTTCCTGCGTATCACAGACATTTTTCACTGACACTTGACAAATGAGAGTGGAACTGAAGGAGGCTTAAGAACAGGAGATTTTTTTAAGACATACAGTTAATTGATAATCCAATTTGCTTATGCTCAAGAGAGAATTTCATCAGCTAGTCACTTTTTTGCACAAAGCTTGTCATATGTTAAGCCAAAAGATTCCCAAGAAAGATAACTCATTTATCTTATTTTGTAATACTTTATTGATTTTATGCTGTACCATATCAAATGATATGATTACAGTTTTGAAAAGTATCATAGCTCTGTGGCTTGAAAAAAGAATTCTTGAATGTCCTCCAACAACAAGATAATGTACACTGTTGAAATTATATCTGTTGCAAAATATTTCTGATGGCAAGAGATTATCAAATTTAGCAAGTAATTTAGCAAATTAAGGTAAAATTACAGTGAACATCTAGACCAAATTAGTGTGGAATTCTGTATTATAAGTGGGACTGCAAAACTGCTTTATGTCCTCATAGTTTTGACCCTTTGAATGATCACCTACTGTGATGAGACAATGTTGTCTCCTTATGAGATACCTACTCTAAAAGGGAATAGAACGCTTCCTATTAGTATTCTTCACTCACTATTAGTTTCTACATTTCTGTGAATGAAAAGTTATGAACCAACAGAGGTCCATGAGCTGATAGTAAAATACAGGATGCAGTATTATCACCTGTGGTATGACAGATCTTTTGCAACAGACCTTATTACCTTCTTCAGACATGAACATAACTGAAAATGGGTAGGGACATCACATGGATGAAGTTTCCTATGACACCTGAGTGAAGTAGCTGCAGTCCACAAAACTTACTCTCGTACTGCAGAGTGAGAGGAGAAAGATTCATATTAGACAGTCAATTTTGCTCTATTTGTCAGAAAGGTTGTGAAATAGTATTGATTAAATGTTCTTTTCGGTCCCTCAAAATAAGGCTAATTTCAGATTCCTAAAACAGCTAGAGTTCATGGGTTTATAGTAGACAAACAGTAAATCTGGGGTTAAAGGTGATGGTTATTTATTTATAAGGAGCATAGGTGTTCACCAATAGGGCAGAATTTAGAGTGCGTAATGTAATACTTGTGTCTGTATGACATTTCGTTGCTGATGTCAATGTAAGAACTTTGGATACTTCTGCAGTAAAACCAGAAAACTAGTCAGCATGACTTTTATAATCATATGCCAGAAAAATATTTCAGATTAAAAAATACCCAACCAGCAAAACCAAGCCCCAAAACATTTTTTGGGAGAATGGATTGAAAATCTGGTGGTGTTCTTACAAAATAAAGTGGTTGTATTTTATAGGGTGGAGGAGATTGAAATCCAAGACTTTGCCATGATTATGAAACAAATTTAAAATAGTCCCATCTTGTGTTCACAGGACCCCAGATCAGGAGACACATGTGATATAACAGGCTACCTGGAAAGAGATAATTTAATCATATAGTTTATTGTTTTGTGCTGTGCTATGACTCCCAGATGGAAATAAAGCCATACAGAACTTTTTGCTGATGGCATGGTATTGGTTGGCATCACATTTAAGAAAACACTGCCTTTTAAATTCAGTATGTGCAATTTCTTCATTGCCTGTTCTCAGAGATGGAAACTTAAAATTTTTTTATGCAATATAGATGATCATTTAATGTGAAGTTAATGCTTTAGTTGATATAGTTAGCTATGTGCTCCTACTAAGTGACAATTAGCCAGCATATTGCCTATTTGGTGTCTTCAAATGTTGGAAAAGATAACTAATAATAAAAAGGAAAAAAGTACTACCTCTGTCTCCTTGTAAGATTCTGTTTTGCTACAACAGACATGGGGAATAGAAGATGAAATTTAATATACCTACCTGAACAGCAACAATAATTAAATAAATTATTTCTTGGACGAATGTATTCTATAATGAAGCAAAACCCTCCTGCATTATTTATTGATCTTCTCAGGGTTATTCTGTGCCAAAAATAAAAAAGTTTTTGATACATGTTTTCTTCAGTTTCTTTTAATGGGGAATGTTATTTCTTCACATCTTTAAATTTTGGGGGGTAATCAACAAATATCACAGTCTATAATAAAACAAAACAGGACAAAACAAAACCTAAAAAAGCCCAAACCAATGAAAATTCTGAAAATATATTTTAATTGTATCTGTTATCTTTTATTTAAAAAATATTTTATGCAAACCCAAACATTTCTTAAGTACAAATTTTGCTTGGTGGAAAACCCCCTTACTATCTATGTTTTTAGAACTGTAAGTTTTTTTTATGGGCTTTTAGTCAACAAGAACAGTTCCTTCAGAAAAATATTTTGAGTTCAGCAGAGGAAAATATGACCTAGAGGGAAATGATTAAAACTCATCTTCCACTAGACTTCCACCAGCGGTACCTTAGTCTAGTATACTTCCAGGATTATTATAGGGATGATGTTGGCTTAATCATAATTAAATTAACCTGGAGACATTATGTTTGAAATAACAGAATACAAGAAAGATCTTAGACAAATGTCCTTGCCTATTGGTTCAGAATATAGGAACAACTGTTCTGTAAATGTCCCTGTAAATGAAGTTAGCAAAATACAAACTCAGAAAGTACTTAACTCTCTGCCTTTTATTCTCCATTTTAAAAGTATTGTATATATAAAATTTTAAATGAATCCCTATTATTTGGGGCATAGTACCTAATGACTGTAAAATATAAAAAATAATATTGAAAAGGGGAAAAAAAGGGATCTAAGCAACAAGGGGTTTATTAGGTTGACTTCACTACTCTGCAAAGTCTTAGAACGTATTTTGAAACAAAGAACAATCAAGGACAAAAGTAATTGGGAAGTGGTAAAGTGGGATAGATTGCAATACTGATCATCAAATGTGAATAGTGTCTGACTAATCTTATGTCTTTTCTGCTAAAATGACTAATTTCTTAGATGGAATTAATTCAGTGGGCTTCATCTGTCTCGATTTAAGTAATTCTTTTGCTATAAAGGCCTATATGAAATTATTATTTAAGGTGGAAATTACAGGGATTAATAAAAGAATTAGGACTTGTATGAAAAAACAACTAAGAAGGCTATCATAGGTTATGGCAAAGGCCAATTATCAGGAATAATATCCCTCAGAATTCTGTTCTGGGATTGTTCCTATTTCATAAATTCAGTAATAACTTCAGGATATGAACTAGTACACGTGCCTATGAATTTTTGATTTGGAGTCCTTGACAGTGCCAAGCAGGACCAGAATGTTGTACAAGAAGGGTGAAATGTTCTTTAAAACTAAAGGGTTACAAAATTAATGGCTCAAAGTGAAAAAATCTCATAGTGCAAGCACTTCTGTTCCAAAGTAGAAATTAACCAGCTAGAAATAAAGTAGGGGGAGAGAGTTGTACCTGCTTTGACTGATCATATAACAGCTATCAACCATTAGCATGAAACAGCTTTGAAAAAGTCTGACGAAATTCAAGGATGAAGTTGGTGAAACACTTTTAGGGTCAGAGGTGGGAACAATCATTCTTCGAGACATTGATTAAGCTTCTTCTACAGCACTGTTCTTCAATGTACCAGAGTAATTTATAACATTCTGGGAGAGGCTAGTAAAATGATCAGAACACTGAAATAACTGTATTATAAAGAAATATTAAAATATTAAAAGCCCAGTTTGGCCAAATAAAGGTTAAGAAATTATATGATGATTCTTCAAATTTGGGGAAAATGTCAGGGAAAATACAATTGTTGAAATTAAACTTAATGTTGTAGAAGATCAAATGTTTGCGTATTCGTTGAGAATTAACTTTGACTGAAAGATTGACTGTGAGTCCTAGATTTCCAAAGAGTAAAATTCTGAAAAGGGGCAAGGAGCAATTTCTCATTTTCTTTTTTTTTTTTTTCCTTTTTTAGATTAGCTCATAAGCTTATGAAAAAAAGTAGGTAACTAAATGGTATACCTAAATATATGCATTGGATTCAGTAAATCCAATTTCTGACATGAAACTACAGGCATCTGATGTGTTGGTATCTCCTAGGGGATCTGAAAGAAGACTAATTCATTGTCTTTTTGTGCTTGTAAATGTTTCATTGTCTCTGTGGACCAGCAAGTCTGCCTGACCCTGAAGGATCACTTTGCCCTTCAGCTTTGTTGGTTGTGCTTTGCTTTTCTGGGAAACATAGGAGAGAGGCTACAGCTCAGGGCAGGAAATAGGTAGAGGAAACATTTTCTACTACATTTTCTTAGCTGTTTGATGTTTATATGGTCTTTTCATATGGTCATGACTACAGCAAACAGAAAAAAAGTTGTGTCTGGAATAGTGAAGATACATTTATAAGGGAGTACTGGGATTATACTTTTTCCCCACTGTAGAGCATGTTTTGTAACCAAGGATTATCTGGGAATTTTATTTTAAAAATCTCTTGCTATTGCAGAGACCTAGGACATCGGATAGTGGTTGAACAAGCCTTTGAATCCAAGTGATACTTTCCTTTGTTAAATGATGGCTATAGCTTCTGTTCTTTTTGCAGGACCTTGAAGTTAGTGAATTTGGATCTTGGAAACCATTTTGTGGCCAGTGATTTCTATAACATTCTGTGGACTTTCTAAAGTAGCCAGCTATTACATGACTACCTGCAATAATAGATATCTGTGTCTGAGGACTCCCCTTTCCATTTTGGGACATTTTCAATTCAACAATAAAGACACCAACTTACTTTTAGATAATGAACTTTAAAATTGCAGTAGTGGAATCCAGTTCTATTAGTGTCTTGTAACCTTTTACTCTTCTTTCAAGGAGTTTTCAAGAGTCTAGACCGTGTCAGAACAATTCCTAGTGAAAATTTCCAAGCAAGTTTTAGTTCATGTGTCAATTCGATATGGTGACTATGGTATCATCAACTAGATATATTCTCATTTATTCCGTCAGATACACAAAACCTTGCAAGATTTTTTTTCTTCTGAGAAACCTTACACTCTACAAAGCAGTTCATCACAAATACCTCAGACACTTTCAGAAAGCCATACAATACAAATAAGCTGTTGCCTCTCTAAATTCAAGGTGGATGCCAGAGGCATACTTTAGATGACTGTGTATCACCTTCGGTAGCAGCAATGCAAATTCTAAATAAATATCACTGTTAAAAGTTGATCTTAGTACAGACACCATCAAGTCCAGTGTATCAAGCCATCAAATTCATTGAATCTACTAGTTAATGAACAATATTACATAGTTTATTATGACAATACCAATTATATTTTATATTTTTATATAAACATTTATTCACAAACTATACTCACACTGTACCTAAAATGTAAGGTAATAGCATATAATAAGCATGCTATAGACACAAAATGCTAATATAGCATATCATAATATATTATATTCCCGTAACAACCTGAATAGATATTTTTTGACGATGAAAACAGTATTTTTAAGGCATTAGAAAAATTTATTTATTAAGAATTCAACACAGTACTTTTACTGGTTTAAATGTTTAGTTAAAATAGGTTGAGCAAATAAATAATTAAAATTAAAATACCTATGCATTCAACATACGGAGGCTATCTTTCTCCTTGCAACTTTTGTCTTTGTACTTAGTCTTTATTTTTGAAAACCGATTGGCTGAAATAAGAATAAGGTGTTTGCAAGCTAGACTTTGAGGAGCGAGTTGCTAAATATTTTTATGTATGTCTATTGTGGTAATAGAAATATTAGAGCTTGAAATGTACATGCTCTCTTTGGTGGTTTAGTTGCAATGAATGCAAGCCAGAGAATAAAGCTGTAAGTGGTCTTACTGGTACAAACATGTTCATGTTGAATGTCATAGGCAGGAGGCATTACTATTTAGAACAGAGGGTGACAAATCTGCTAAGGGACGATTCAGTCTAACAACTCGTTAAAAATGAAAACAACTACATCAAGTTTTGCAAAATCTTAAGAGATTTAAGAGCACTTAATTTTTACCTGATTTTATGGGACCAGACTCAGAGTGAAAGGTACAAAAGTACCCAGTAGGTGACTCTGGGTCACCATATTCTGGATCTGAATGACCTGTTTTGAAGTTGAACATTCTCTTTCTTCTTATTCAGTGACAAAAGAAAGCTCTGGGTACAACAATGAATTATGTTTTACAAATGACTGTGTCACACACTATCACATCATCTTAAAGATAGTCTGTTTCAAGTTGAATACAGCCTTTTTGTTTAAAAGAGGAAAATCAAGGAGAAAAATGATCATGATAATGTAAAATCCTTTCTGGTTTTGGTGATTTATTTCAGCATCCTTCTGCTATTTAATATGGCCCAGCAACATGGCATTCAGAAGCACAAAGATTGTAAGTTATCAAGTTGTTGCTCCCATGTTTATGTGCAATTTTGGATGCCCACCACAATTTTCTCAATATGGTATTGCCAAAGACTGTAAGTATAGTAAAATATTTCCTGCTGTTAACAGTGTCCCCTTGGTACTCCCAGTTTTTTAGGTCAAGTTCTGTCTTCATTACATCAGACTTTTGGGGCTTTTACAAATATAATTTTCTAAAGGACTAAAGAATGTGCCATCTGTCCAAGATGTCCTTTCAGTATGGTGAGGGAATACTGTGTATGGCCCCCATACATAGATAAATGGAGTTGTCTATGGCTGGAATATGATAGACATTTGCAGCTCCTGTTGAGAGTATTTAAAATTGTATGTTCATACACTTTAAAATTGTATGTTCATACAATTACAAGGAGGGGTGAAAAAGAAGATATAAATCTTTGAGTTATCTCTTGTTTTTCATAAATTGCCACATCTTGGTGCTTTCATTTTTACTTGAGATGAAAAGATAAATATTTGATTCTAGTTATGATTGAAAAGGAGACTTTATCTGGGAATATTATTTTAAAATTAGTTACTCATTGTCTTTTTTTTTCAAATATTAGTCTAAATATTTTGGTTTTTCTTCTTGCAAAGTTCTCACTGACTTAAACTGTAGATGACTGGGTTGCTTTGGATGAAAGTTTTGCAAATAGACATAAATGTGCCACAAAAAAACCAACCAACCAAACATCTCAGGAAAGAGGAAACAATTGTGACAGTTATAATGGTAGTGAGAGCAGTGTCAGGGCACTCATAGCAGGATTGGGCCCCATGACAAACTGTAGAGGCAACTGCTCTAACAAGCTGCTTCAGGGAAAAAGAAAAATCCTACTTCCTCTAATGTCATTGTAGCCACTTGGCTGATGAAGAATTTCCAGAGGAATTATTTTGACTGAAAGGCAAAATTTGTTTTTTTTATTACTTTTGCCTTTAAAAGAAATTAAACACTTTTTATTACAGCAAGAGATTTAACCTCGTGGGGTCTTTTGCTCCTAACAGAAACTCTCTTTGTCTTCCATTCCATCAAAAGAAAAAAACATTGGGAAGTTTGACAGGCTAGTGCATTACCCCCTAGCTTACTCAGAGTATTCTTTAGGGATAAAGATATTTTGTACTGTATTTAGACATTTTTTCTTCATACCACTGTTATACCTTAAGTAGCTGATAGTAATTACCTGGTGCTTGGCTGTTGTTTCAAATGACACCTACACAATATATTTCAAGTTCCTTGCTTTACCCAATATTGCATATATAAGTCTCTCAGGTAATATAGTGTATTTCTGCTTTGAAGACCACAGCATGCACTAATATGAATTGGTTGGAAGAAGGTTGCTGGAACCAAGAATAACTGAGTCCTGTCTGCTGCTTCTGTCCTCCGCATGGCATTTCACTTCCTGCCATTTCTGCTTTTGCAGCTGAAAAGGCTGCGTTCTGCCTATAAGTTAGTAGTCACTGTTCCAAGTTTGTCATCACCTGAGATGAAACAGTAAACAGTGGTAATTTTTGATTTAAAAATAACCATTATACATGAACTAATAACAGTCATGGCATGAGTATAAGCGCAGGTCTAATTTTGGACAGCTGCGCAAGTACCATTGCACTCAAGTGTATAAGTTACATGGTATTCATGGTGAAAATATAATAAGGCAAAATTGTTTCAGTTTTGTAACTTATACCCTGTTTTTTTCTTTGTTTGAAATTCTTAGGTCAGAAACTTTTTATGTATTTAATCATCCTGGAACTACTAACACAATTTTCCTCTCTACATGAACAATTCCGGCCAGACAAAAACATGTTATATTTCGAATTATAAGGAGGGTTGGTAGAGAGAGAGACTGGTAGTTCCGCTGTGTCTTATTCTCACTTTTATTTCTTGCAACAAGAGAGAAGAGAATTGAGACTACGCTTTCTGTTTTATCGGGTTCATGTTTTCTTTTTAAGTTAAAAACAAAGAGAGTTGTTTCCAATAGCAATACCACTTTTCATTAAAGAAGAGGAATGAGAAAAAGATTATTGCCTAGCAGACATTAACTTGCTTCATGAGGATAATTATCTTTTCTTGAATGTGAAAAATATTTGGATTTGTTCCTAGCTAGCTGAAGCTGATACAATGCAAAATAGTTCAGTGTGATTTATAGGAGCAGAACATTAACTCCTCATCTTGAAGTAGAGTTCAACATTTCTTTACTTTGTTCACTGTCTTCATGGAAAAGATGCCTTTTGAAAGCCAGCATAATCCCCATGAATAATCTCCTTATGAAAACTTTGGCAATTGTGATGGGTTAACCCTGGGTGAACACCAGCTGCCCACCAAAGCTGTTCTATCACTCTCAGTCCTCTGCTGGACAAGGGAGAGAAAATATAGCAAAAGGCTCATGGGTCAAGACAAGGATAGGGAGATCACTTACCAATCAGCACCACGTGCAAAACAGACTCAACTCTGAAAAATTGATTAATTTATTACCAGTCAAAATCAGAGTAGGAGAATGAAGAACAATAAAATAAAAATTTTAAAGCACCTTCTCCTACCCCTTCTATTCTTCTCAGATAGAATAGAAATATTCAATAGAAACTTCACTCCTGATTTCTCTATGTCCTTCCCCCAAGTGATGCAGGGGGACATGGAATGGAGGTTGTGCTCAGTTCATCACAAGTTGTCTCTGCTGCTCCTTCCTCCAAAGGGTGAGGAATCCTCACACTGTTATCCTGCTCCAGCGTGGGGTTCCTCCCACAGAAGACAGTTCTCCACAAACTTCTCCAACGTAACTCCTTCCTGTGGGCTGCAGTTCTTCACAAACTGCTCCAGCTTGGGTTCTTCCCATGCAGTGCAGTCCTTCGGAAACAGACTGTTCCAGCATGGGTCCTGGGGGTCACAAGTCCTGACAGCAAGCCTGTTCCAGTCTGCTTAGGCTGTAGAGCATATTATACATGATTCATACTTTGGAAAGTCAGGGGAAAATCTTGTCTCTCTGCTAATCAGTGGAAACAGGGTTGGATTTCACCCTTGCTCATTATAACTCAAATTACCTACCTATACACCAGGGTCCTAAATAATTGTCGCCTTCTATCAGAAATTGCAGAGAAAGTTTTGATTGGTTGCATACATTTCCTAGTATTTGAATTTTTTAATCTTCCTATAGCGGTAATGCTTTGAAGAGTGGTGGGGCTTTTTTAGAACAAGGAAAAAACCACTATCTCAATCTGGAACTGAAATACTCAGTAACCACAGTTAAACCAAATATACTGTCATGGATTAGGCTGCACTGGCCTCAAAACAGGATAGGCACATTTAGCAAGCGAGCACATCAGCCTGTCTGTTTCCTGATGTTCAGCCACTGAAATATTTTCTGAAACACAGTTGGCTAGGTTTGTACTAGCTACTGTGTTTTGTTTATCTTGTCTTTACCTTTGTGGCCTACAAAATAAAATCCTTTGATTAGAAGATAAAAATGGAGAAAATCAATGACAAACAATTAAACTAGAAAAATTATTTACCCAATAGGAAACAGAACAGAAAAAATATATGTTGTCTGGGTAGATGATCAAAAGAAAATGTTTAGCTGTGTATCTCAAATAAATGTCTGAGCTTTTAATATTCCTGCTAGAAACAGACTATTTTCTTGTTTCTCAAAGGAAGATCCAAAATTTGACAAATAAAGAAATTCACTGGTATTAAAATTGTGCTATCATATGTTAAAGCTAGAACCAGGCCAGACATTGTTCCTTGTCTGACGCTGAGTCATGGGCTGATTTTGTTTAGGCACATTGAAGACACTTTCTTTCATATTGAGAGCTTAAAGGCTACTATAAAAGCCAATGCTTTCTTATTATAACACCTCCTCCTCTTACTTTTTTGTAATATATATTCAGCTTGAAATGTCAAACTGATGTCAGTTGACCATACCCTTTCTTTTCTTACCAGGTCCTCATATCTGTCTCATTCTATCCTGGAAGTGATGAAGTCAGACATAGAAATATCAACAATATGTTCAGAAACACAAGTACCTCTTTTATTATAGAGCCTCTCTAGAACATAAAACCTGTACTATATTTAGCAATTACAACATTTTTCCCCCCAGCTACATGCACTCATTTATCTCACTAGAAATGATAGAGATAAATGAACATTGTGCCAGAAATTGCCTTCAATGACCATTTTTTTTCCTTTTTTTTAAACTTTCCTTTGAATCTCCTTTTCAATTGATCCATATAGTCAGTGTTCATTTCATTTTTGCATCTTATCAAACAGAGACCAAATATGGTATAACCTATTAGCATATCTGGTGAGTGGTGTTAAATATATGCTCATGTGTAAATTACTATGTAGATAAAAATGTACAAGAGAATCAGTCATCTTGCTTTTGTGAAAGTTTCATTCAGGTTTAAAGTTTATTGTGGTGAGCCATGGGAGGTGAGAAATCAGTAAGCACACAATGTTAACTCCAGCAAGAAGATTGGGGATGCAGTAAAAGAGCAAGGTTTTGTTTGTTTCCCATGATAGATCTGCCAGCTCTGTCATGGCATTAGCCTCCCTGACTTATGTATGATAAAAGTTTATTTTTTTATTGAAAGGCAGACAGTATATCTACTGTACTTAGAATGCAAAAGGACTTCAAAACAATCTGCAGAACTAAGCAGAAATGTTGCCTGATGAGAAAATTCTTGGCTTTCTCCATCTGCTCTAAAACAATGAGATTGCCAAGAGTTATAATTTCCTGAAACAGGGCCTGTGCAGAATTCTGGTATGCCCATCAACACTGTTCATTCAAAAAAAATTAATTAGAAGCATTATTTTTTTCTGTCTTGGTATCCCTCTATCTATCTTTGTGTTATACTTTGTGAGGAGGAAGAAGAGGAAAGCCTTGAAGATAGTGTACAGTAAAATACTAATTAACCTCATTTTGAGACTCTAAAATCAGGAGGAATGCTTATCTAAATACTTCAAAAAAATTGCTGATTTTTTGAATATATTAAATATACTATATTCCTGAAGTGCTCCTTTGACCTACAATGGATATTTGGCTGATTTCAACACAGTTCATCATTCAGGAAAACACCTCTTTGCCTCACATCAGGTCCACCTAGTTACAGAACAGCTTGGAGCAAAATCAAATATCTAAATCCTTGTTAGGCAGGTTTGTACATGGAGCCCAAAAGCAAAGAGGGTTAGGGCTGACAATTTTCTTATACTTGAATATTCAATCTCTTTTGCTAGCTGAAAAAAAATCCTCTACCAGTGGAAGTTTATTTTATAATTTTAGATATAGTATATCACACACTTTAGCATCCTCTTGACTTGGATGGATTTGGAAACAAACACAAAATGTATTGAAATAAAGTTTCATGGTATAACCCCAGCTAGCAACTAAGCACCACGCAGTTGCTTGCTCATTCCACCCTTGGTGGGATGGGGGCAGAATCAGAAAAGTGAGAAAATCTATGGGTTGAGTAAAGACAGTTTAATAGGTAAAGCAAAAGCTGTGCACAGAAGCAAAGCAAAGCAAAGCAAAGCAAGGAATTCATTCACTACTTCCCATCAACAGGCAGGGTTCAGCCATCTCCAGGAAAGCAGAGCTTTGTCACAAGTAATGGTTACTTGGGAAGATAAAACACTGTAGCTCTCAACATCTTCTCCCTTCCTTCCCAGTTTTTTATCCATCAGAGGGTACACTTTATGCCATGATTCTTCAGTCAGGGTGATGTCAAAGCAGGTTCTGGTCAGAAGTGGAAGCAGTTGGAAACATGAACAGGAGAATGAGCAGGATTATCCTTTCAGATATATGATAACTCATGTTCCCTGCAGCCTTTAGACAACTTTTTCAATGACATATCCTTTCCCTTACTTTTAAATAATTTTCCCTACTTTCAGATTTAGAGTAATTTAATAACTGTATTTAATAAGTGTGTAAAAAAGCATATTACATAGCTTCACAAATGACTCCTGGAGGAAGTGAACAGACAGTAAGTGGCACTGGACCCACTATACTTCAGAGGCTCAATCACTGAGTGATGTTGTGTGGCTGGATACATCTATTTCACAGTCAGATGGAATCACACTGACACACTGGCAAGGAAAAGGCATGCCATTACTACATACAGAAACAAATATGTACTACGGGAATATCTCCTTCCAAAGACCTAAAAACCAAAAAACAAACTAAAAAAAAAATCCAATGATTTTGGGAAATAACAGTTTTTCTGTTGTTTGCCTCAATTGTATACTGGAATAACATTGTATCACATCTCTGTCATAGGACCTGTTTTGTAAAATTATCTTCATGTGTTTTCTGATATAATACATGAAGCTCTTAACTAAAATAGAATGTCCTCATTATAAGACCAAGAATGTGCCTGTTGTCTTAAAACCTCTTATGAACTTATTAAATTCAAGATAACTTTTTAGGTAAAACTTGGAATCTATACTTGAAGCACTAATGTACTCAAAATACTGATTTTTTTTTTTCTGAGAAAGTGATTTTCTGCTTGTGTCCAATCTTCTGCAAAATGTGGAAAAAAATTACACAGCTTCCCAAAACCAGACACTAAGGGGCTACTTTGAAAGATAGTTAGTTCATTGTTGATAAGACAAGACAACAGGAACTTTTTTAAAATAAAACATCATGACAGCAATCAGAAAGTCTTCTATTCTGCAGTCTCTTCTCATAATCCTTTATTCACCTTTCCCCTTCTCTGCAGTAGGTGAGTACTAACAGGACCAAGTAATCTGTCCTTTGAGCTCATCTGAATTATCTTCTAAAATTCACTGCATTTCAGGGCTTATCTATATTTTTCAAAACAGTCTGCATTGCAGGAGTTAAAAGTCTTTTAAGGAAAGATAGTAAGTGTACAATTTTGTTTTGAATAAGGAGCAGAGAGGAACCATAGGAACCATACTAGTCCTAAAGCATTCCAGGGAGTTACCATGATTCAGAATATCTTGCGTCTGTTTTTCCTTCTTGTAGTCTAATAGAGAATAGCTTTCTCCGGCTTATTTATAGGAAAATATTTTTGCTTTCTTCCCTTGATTGCATTTGAACTGTGCCAATTGCCACAGTGGGGAAAAAAATTTCTGTCCTTTTAGTCCTTGCTGATCAGCTTCACCATTCTTTTTTTTCTTTCTTTTTTATTTTATTTTCCCTCTTATGATTCTATCTGAATAATTACAGAATTATCCATGTAATGAGTAGGAGCTCCAGTGAATTAGTGTGGGCTATAGTTGAATATGCAGAGATGCCAAGCAGCAAAAGCAACAATTCTTCTTCAGATCTTATATGACTTCTTTTTTAATTACTCTATCTTCCATTTTATGGTTCCTCATAAAGCCTGTGTTACAGAAAGCAGCAATACAACATATAAATCAGTGTGTTCCTGCCCTGGATACCTGTGCTCAGCATGAGAGAAGTCCTTTGGGTCCTTCATCTATTGCTTCTTCTACATAGGCTTTGCAGGTAGATGGGGGCATGGGAAATTACTCCATTTTAAACTGTAGCAGAACAAATCAGCTCCATTCTCTTTGGTAAATGGCCTAATGATACACAATTGTTGCTACATCTTGTCTCCCTTTTCCAGAAGTGCTTTTGCTTTTCCTCCACCAGTGGTCAGATGGAAAATACCTCCACACACACTTCACGTGTCAGACTCTGGAACCCAAATCTGAACTCCTGGCAGCTCCCTTTGGGTCCCTGCTGTACTCATGTTCCTGGCTGTGCTGAGGGGCAGTGTTTCAGCATAAGAACTGGGATACGAGAAGTCAAACCAAGCAGAAGGATGCAGACGGCTGAGGCTGCAGTAAGTCTGGTTTACCAATTTCATGGGTAAGCAGGTAGGACCCCTTATTGCCAGGCACTTGCTGGAGGAAAGTCTGTATGTTTTTGACCAAAGTCACATCTCCCCAGTAACAAATCAGCTCTGCACCTGTGGACAAAAACATCTAAAATTCCCTGCTATTCCTAGGAACCCAGTGGAGAGAGGGTCAAACTGTTAGTCTTATGGTGGCTGCTGTACCTCCAGAAAGGGTAAAACATGTAACTCTTGTGCTGGTCCTATAGCCTATTTAAGCACCAGCTTTAAGAGATTGTTTCTTCCCTTGCAGGGTGAGGAATGTAAAGCTAAACGTATTTGCACCTGCATTTAGCATCTAAATTCAGTTACTGGAATACCTAAACGTAGTTATGAACCATTTGGTTGCAACATGAGCATAAAATTGTACACAGAAAATCTTGATCACAGTCCTCTCTAGCCTCACTGAGCTCACTGGTGGACCAGGGTAGGAGTTTGCTCCCAGAGCACAGGGTCTTCAGGACAGCAGCTAAAACAGGAGTCTCGAATCCCAGCTGAGGGGTTAGGATCCTATCAACATTAATAGCAGTCTCAGAATACACATTGGTTAGGTTTTTTTCCAGTAGATTCTCTTAATCCCTTAATTTTGTGATTGATAAAGGATCTAAATAGAGTTGGGACAGCTTTGTTCACATACTCAAATGTTCTTTTATCTGAAGTTATCTGGCTCAGTGTTCTCAGGAATGTTCACATATGCTACATACATTATTTTACTGGAATCAATGATTTTCAATAATTATTAACCTTTATCATTTACTTATGTTTATTTTAAAGTGATCAGTATTACTAAGTTTTATGAAGATTTTATATATTTATATAATAAGCCACAGATCACTACCATTAGGAAAAACTAATCTAGTGAAATCAGCTCATACCAGTGTGTCTGTTATGGCAGGAGGTAGGGCTGATAGTCTTCTTTTAATGTCAGAATGGTAATTATTACTTGCTGATTGTGTCAACATTTAGTACTTTTTATTCTGGTTTTTTTTCCCTACTTCCTAAAACTTCCTTATTTTATCTTATTTATCAGCTATATTTGCAAAGTAACCTGGCAGCTAAAGGACCATTTCAACCTTGAGCTGCATGAAGCAGAGATATTTATGCCTCTCATGGAGCAGGGAGATAATAGACCCTATCTGTATAGTGAGACTGAACCTGGAGTATTGCACTGAGAGCTTTAGGCACCTCATTTCCTAAAAAATGTAGACAAACCGGATGGAGTTCAGGGAAGAGCGACGGATAATAATCATGAAGATGGAAAGATTGCTATATAAGGAAAGATTAAAAGAGACTCAGCATTCAGCTGTAACAAATAACAAAAAACTTCAGAAGATAAATGCTCCAAACCTTACACACAAATATAAACCCCCATATATATAACTACCATAACATTCACAGAATTTTCCATTTACTATACCAATGGCAAAATAAAATGTGTTTTTCTGCAGACTGGAAGTTAAACAGCAGGTAATTCAGAAACTACAGTGGGCATCAGAATAAACAGCAGGAAGAGAAGACATCTTTCCTCCACCACTCCATGTTAGTTAACCTGCAAGGAACTATTACAGCGGTTCAGTAACTCATTCCTCAAATAATTTAGAACTTCATGTAAACTCCACTCATGCAAGAAATGATACAAATGTCACTCAGTAATTTGGTATTCCAGTACCCAGGACATCATGCTGGCTTTTTGAATAAACTACTTCTTGGTTTTGCTCTAATGTCACGTTTAAATCAACTTAGAAGTCAAATCTTGAATTAAGCCTAGCAAAGGTCCATGTTTTTACACAACAGCTGAGGGGGTAGGAGAAGTGAAGGTTTAAGTTTGCTTTCTTGCCTCTTATGAAGGGGCTTGGTACCCTTGCAGCCATTGGCATTGGCTAGAAGGGAGTCAGAATTCTCAGGCAGGACAGGTATGTGTGAATTCAGCAAGGTGTGAATTTAAAGCAAAATATATCCAAAATGAAATCCACCTGTACACATATTTATTCTTTGTTTGGTGTGCTTTGCCTAATCTGTTCAAACACATTTTGTACTCTTTTCTGATACAAGAGACAAATGGACAAAATGGACTGCTATCTCGGCATTGAGTGTTCACACACAAGCACATTGCAAGATAGACGTTATGTAAATGAGCCCTGAGCTTAAGGGGAAGGATAGCCTATTTAAATGCTTTGAGTTTGAACTGATTGTTATTTCCAGGACTTGGTCCTAATATCTGAGAGGCCTGGAGGCCAGAACTGATATAGCTCCCACATCTGCAGATTCTCTGTGGCATAAATCAGGATAGTTCATTCAATATACTGAAAGGACACTGATTTTGCATTGGCTGAGGATTTGATTTCTGCTGAACTTGCGTATTCATAATGAAAAATGTGTTGAGGAAGTGACTCAGGAAAATTACCTAGTGGGAACAAAACTGGCCACTGCACCTTTAAAGCAGAAATGACAGTGACACACGACGCAGGTCCTGTGATGCAGATGAGCAAGTAGCGGAGACTCGAATGAGACAGTAAGTCACTTACATTTTAAACTAGGTACTGAATGCAGAGTTCCAGTGGTGAAAGGGGAATTACATGACAAAGTCCTGTGCTCCTGTGCTTTGTGCTGGAGCTAAATTGTCGCTTTAAATACAGAAATTTGATTAAATCTGTACTGTCAAGACAGTAGCTGAAGGTGGGTAATTGAAATGAAAAATTCAGATTGTTGGTTGCAGGTTTGTTTGTTTCTTAAGGATTGGAAAAAAATAGTGTGAAGGAAATAGAGCGCTCAAATTTAAGATGTTCACCGGGGACACTATCACTTGGCAGTTGATATGTTGTTCATCTCCTAGAAATAATTATATATTCAGCCCCCCTCAGGTAAATTGGCACATTAAGATTTCTGACTTAGTGTCACAACTGTAAAGCAGAAATCCTGAAAGCTGGTGGCAGGTCTGCCTTTGGGGCTCTGCCCAAATCCAAATCTCTGCAAGTACAATCCCAGGACCAGATCTGTTGCCAGTGTCACTTAGCATAGCTCCTCCACTTCAGCAAGGCTATGTTGGATTACAACTGTGGAAGACCTGGTGCTGAGGAGATACTTTCACTATTTAGGTCAAATGTAATCCTGTAGGCATTCAAAGACATGGGGGAGCACACTGGCTGCTGTGCTGGTGTAGGAATGTGTCACTCTCCAGCTGTGGCCTCCTCAGATGCAGTGTTCCTTTCAGGGGCTTTTGGGGAAGAGCTGGCAACCATGCACTGAGTGGAACAGCTTGAACAGAGGTTTCTGGGCAGTCTGAGAAGCTGTCTCACTGATCACGGCATGTGTATCTGGCACTCGGCTGGAGACAGAGTTAATCATATCAAACATGCAACAGGGAGATGATGCAGAGCCTACTGCTCCCATTTGGCTGAGGGAGTGGGAAACAGTGAAGCTTTGCTATTGTGTATTCATCCCTCAGCTGCTGCAGGGAGAGAGAGAATGGTTTCTGGCAGAAGAGCTCTTTCACATCTCGAAACAACAAGAGGGTACAGAAAAACCACCCTGCAGAGCAGTAGCTTTGAGGGCCCTGAGGCAGGTTCTGCCAAGTCCCAGTATCAACAGCCTGCTGCCTCCTCCTCTCCTGGCCTCTTGCAACCATGGAGGCAGGCTGTCCTACCAGCAGCTGCCACCACAGGGAACAAATGTGAGTCCAAGCTGGGACACACAAAGCATGTGTGTATGTCCAAGGCATTTTGTATCATCTGGCTGTATTTTTGAGCTGTCACCCAAGGAAAAGGAGCTCAGTTTGAGAAATGGGTAGGAGTAGTGAACAACCAAGTGGTTAGGGTCAAGAGGTAGGAAAAAGTTAGTTTTATTGTAAGAAAACATCTGGAATGCTTCATGCATTCCTAATCACTCATATCACATGAAGATGTTCTTGAGAAGAAAAAGAGTCAAGAAGGGTTGTGATAAGATAAAAGAAGAATAACAAATCTGTCTCATATAGGGCAACAGAAAGACTTAGTCTTCTTTAGCCTGAAGTATGAGAGGAGATACGGTATCTTTTTATAAGTGCATCAGTGGAGAAAACACTGAGGAAGGAGAAGGGCTAAGAATCTGTAAATTAGCTGTGAATTTAAGCCTAACCAGCAAACCAGTAAGGTGCACACTGTGGGAATAACAGGGACAAAAGTATCTTTGCCTTGTCAGAAATGAGGACCAAAAAATTTCCAGTGATGGCTGGTTAATAGAGCTCTAGTGTTGAAAACATAGGAGGCTGTGTAGCTTCCAGCTCATTGCTCCTTTAGAAAGGATCACTGGGAAAAGTTGAGAGAAAACAGACACATGTTGTAGAACACCATATAATTTTCTGTAAGGCTCCTTTACTCTTTTCAGTTCAATAAGGACTGCATCTCAGTAAACTGAAGGATTTGAACTCATTTGAATACATTCATTGACTCACCTTGATCTTTACACCAGGATCCAATATTAGGATTCATCAAGCACCATACACAAAAATTTTAAAGTCTTTCCACTTCACTGTGTGTCTTGTAAATTCAAAGATCAGCATTCCCCTTATTTTAGTAAAGAATAAGATTCTATGCTTTATTCCTTCTTTGTTTATATATGCCCTGAAATCAATCTTGCTGTTTTCTTCATCACTGCAGGGCCCTTTCCTTCCAGTGACAAATTTTTACTCAGTTAACCCTATTTATTCAGGACTTTATAATTTCATTTATTCCCAGGACATGCAGAATCTCTTCTTCATTCTGTTAGTGACCCGGGTGCTACATTTCCATTGTTCCCTTTTTTCTGACTCTGTAAGTGTCCTGATTCATCCCAGTGTATTTGTCAGCAATTTCCCAGCGTATGCTTAGGTGGTCACTCTTCTTTTCTTCTCATTTTCAGAAATTCAAACAGTTTCAAACAGTAAGATGGGAAAGAGTGCAACTTTCTTTCTCATGCATATTACAGGTTCTGTGGGGAGACAACTCTCCATCTGCAAGGCAAACACTAAAGATCCACTTTCATGTGACGAAGAAGTGACTCATGGGTATGCTGCCACTGGTGCTCCTTATCTCAGGTGCTGCAGCTGTACCCTACAATTATTTCCCTTTCTCTGCTTGCCACAGAAACACAGATGCACGTATGCAGAGATGGGATTCAGGCATCGCTGGAGGAGGAAGGAGGATATCTTCTCACAGGCTTTATCTGGGTTTCCAGAAGTATGGCATAGTAATGGACAATAAAACTGATGTATCTTACCAACACTTTATTAGTGCAGTTCCTACAGTGTCTTGCTGTGGAGGGAATAATATGCTTTATACATTAATAGAGTTGGAGGTATTAAGAGCTCAGAATTTGTCATTTAGAGTGTCACTTGACATTCTAAATACAAGAGGATATTGTCGTTATTGCAAGTATTTAATATTGCCTATTACAATGGAGAAAAAGCAACGAGCCACTTTTTTCATACATAAAACAAGAAAGGTACCTGATAGATTCCACATTAGACTGAGCTTTTGAAAAAAAAAAAACCTAGTGAAAAATGTTCATGCTGAAATATACAAAGTCCAAAACCTTCTACCTTATATTCAGCTGCTATAACTTCTTCTAATGAGAATCTCTGAGGCGTGAGAATACGTCTAGAGACTTCAATCTTGCACTTAAAAAGATAGCTGAAAAAAGCTCCCTCAGAAAAATTCTGAAATGAATGTTAACTCTCAAACAAGTCAGTCTTTAAATTTTTCAGTACAATGTTTTCAATAAACCAAAATTTTTCATTTTAAAACTGTTATTAGTTGAATCACGAAGGGAACTTATTTATAAAAAAAAAGCCAAAGTATAAAAAATTATCTTTCTCCTAGCTCTCCAGTTTAATATCTTCAATAAGTCAGAAGTCCTTGTATGAATCCAGGAAAGCAGAAAAGAATATATATCTGTTAGCGTTTTGCACAAGAGACATTTGTTCATGGGAGTCCGTGCAAGGTGACTAACTCCTATAGAGTTTCGTGTCTCATTTAACAAGGCCTGAGACATAAATTAGAAAAAAAGATTTTTTCTGCTATTCCACTTATGTGTATAATGATTTTTGTTGTCTTAGCACAATCCTTATATTTACCCATATGTTAAAATGCCTAAAGCACTGTGTCAAGCTTTCTGTTTTTGCTGAAGTGAAGTATAAGCAAGAGCAAGAAACTTCTGGTCAGAAGATGTACGCAGAGCAGAGTAAGTTAGAGGACAAAGATGGCAGGTTGAGTCTTACATCTACTGTGAATCCCTGACAATTGTTGCAAATCTTCAGATGACATATCTTGTATCTCTATCAATAGTAGCTTTTTATGAATAAACAGGAAGTTGCATATTCCGATAACCCGCTTACTGCACATTTAGGATGCCTTAACTGAAAAGAAAGGGATGTTTAGGGCATCAGGGATCTTGATACAGCTTTTCATTGCAACTGACTGTGTCCTGTTCCCTGAATCTTTACTGAGAGCAGAAGTTATTACAAATGCCGTAGGTCACAAATTATGTTGACCAGCTCTATATTTTTTAGTTAGTCGGCAAACTTATGGGATAATCAGACAGGAACACGGCTCTCTAAAAAATAAAGAAATTTTATTCAGGGAGGGCTGGATGAACACTGGGGGTTCGGAAATATTTTGAGTTTATATCAGAAACTAGAAATAGTTTTGAAAACAGACCTCTGAAACTTACTTTCCAAAGTGTTGAGGAAATGTTAATGGGGACCTGATAACCTCTACGCTTTCTACTTTAAATGC
Organism: Scolopax mira; assembly: GCA_004320125.1. NCBI lineage: Eukaryota > Metazoa > Chordata > Aves > Charadriiformes > Scolopacidae > Scolopax > Scolopax mira. The sequence continues at coordinate 28,111 of BJBW01012762.1, read as the reverse complement.
AACAATTCCAGGCACAGCAGAGATTCTGTTTTTACAGCTAAATAAAATACGGCAGTTGCAGCCAGTATTAAATCTGCAGCCAATTTGCATTGTGGTTTCTTCTCTGAAATAGATATTGATAGCTGCAGAGTACTTACATAAATCACAAAATTCAAGAAATCTCGAGGAATGTGATGTGCAGAGTAATCAAAATGATTGACCTGATATTAGATCCAAAATCAAGGTATCTCAGCTTTTCTTAACTGGGTCTATCCATTTTAAATTGATGTATTTTAATACCAGATACCTGAGTTATAAACTTAATTTTAGTACTAGACTCCATTTAAACAATCTCCTTTACTTTAGAAGACACCTAAAGATATATGAACGTTTAAACAAAGCTGTGATTATGTTGAACTTCAGTTTAAACAAATCTCAGTCTCCTCGACCCTAAAGAAGGGGATAAAAAGGGAAAAATTAAAAAAAAAGAGAGAGAGAGAGAGAAAGATGTGTTTTTTAATAAAAAGGCTAGATAAGATTCCTGTATGACAATATCACTTTTCTTCCTTCCTTATAAAATCTGCTGAGTTCCACTATGGAAATGAATAGTTAAGAATACCACACTTATGCCAGTACTCAAACAAATATAGGGCTTAGGTGATCATGTGATTAGGTTGTTTAAGCCAAGTAAAGCCAAGAAAATTTACAAGCAAATTGTAAAACTTTGACAACAGGAGTGGAGAACTGCTCAAGTCAGTCCTTATTTTCCAGGGGACAAAATATATGTCTAAGAATAGGGAGAAATGGCTAAAGATACATTGGGTATTCTAAGATATTGCAGCATCTCTCTAGGATGATCGATGTTATTTATTGGACAAATAACAAATTTAATGAAAATACAATAATGTTAATTTAATGAAATAAAGCAATTTCGTTTAGTTATTGGACCAAGCAGTGAAAGCATTACTCCATATAATAGGAATAGTAGGCATATCATCTAACATGTAGGAGATTCTAAAATTAAATCTTTAACATAAATCAGAAAAAATAAAAGCCTTAAGTTTTATTTCTGATATTTATATAGTATACAGATGAGACTGGAGGGTAGAAAGCAAAATCTGTCTCAGACTTTTTAACAAAAAATTATAAACCACTACATTCTACACTGGATCTTAGAATACCTCATAATCCTTCTTACCATCTTTCACTAATTGGTACTGGTTTTCAGCCAGTTCTGCCTTTGATAGTATTTGGCAAGGAGCCCATTGTAATTGAACAGCCCGGCGTTTTATTATTAACACTACATTATTCACGTGTCTCCAGGTTTCTCCACACTGACATGCTCCTTCTCTCCCACCCATGCCTAGCTTACCTCTGCAGACAAAATGAACAAAACATCAATAGCAAATTAATTAAGTTATTTACTTTTACTATTATTTACATGAGATGTGAAAAGTCTCCAAATTTCATTAAGGAGAATATGCAATTTCATGGTATTCTGCTTGGGTACCTTCAACAGGCTTAAAGAAATGCACAAACAACTATCAGTTTGATAACTGTAATTATTTCAAATCTACTGAAACAAACACAGATTTGTGATTTTCTAACCAATATATTTGTTCCATAACGAACAATCTAATATGAATATCTGATTATAGGACTCTCTTTGTTTATTTTCAATTGTGCAGTCCTTGAAATAGTAGTACTATGATGAAATAAACTCCTTCCACTGGAGCTAAATGCTGCCTTTGTGCTTCTCTGATCATGATTCAAAATGTGATGCTCATTTTTATTACTGCTTTAGAAGGACTAGAGCAAAGAAGGGTGAGTATTGCAGAATATTCACAAAAAAAAGAATTCCTACAAAAATAAATAAAAAACCCCATACAAATCACTTTGACAAAATTAGGAACATTTTAAATCTATTCTCTAGAAACAGCTGCTTGCAGAAATTATGTGAAAAGCAAGGTTATGGCTTCTACTCACTGATGTAGGCTCCCCCATGCAGATTGATTAATATGTAACTCACACCACAACTTTAGAACATGTTTAAACCCATTTTTTCAAAACTGATTATGTGGGACTCCATGCTTCACTTTATATAATGCAACAAGGCTAATCACAAATGGAAAGTTACACAAGTGCTTAGGAGCTTTGCTGAATCAAGTGCAAGATACTAATGCTACAAGAAGAAGAAAGTCAGTGCTCTTATAGAATTAATACATCATTGCAAATAGCTTAAAAATTATGTGAAAAGTTACACAGACCTGAGGGTATAACTCATCCTATTCTGATAGTGAGGGAACTTCTGTTTAGCATAAAGATTACCGCCTTAGAGAAAAATGCAACAGAACATGCAGTGGTATTAGTAGATGGTGCATTTTTCCATTCCTTTCATTCTGAAAGGACAAGAATTAGCAATTAATAAGCACATGGCATATATTTGGTGAAAAAGGTTGCAAGGAAACTAAATAGTGCTTGAAATGGTTTTCTAAACTCGACAAAAATGTAACCATGACAAGAAAGAGATCTCAACCTTGTATTAACAAATATATTTGTCTACTCGCATGTCCATTATTGACCTCTTGTACTGAATAGTTACAGAGCAGTAACATGAAACAAAATTTTGTTGTCAGCATTGAGAAGAGTTTTGGTTCCACAGTGCATGTGCAGTGCAAATTGAACAGTACAGATTCATATAAACAAATTTAAGAATTTCATTGGCACAATGAATATGTGCCAAATCATGCAATAATCTATTTTAATTATTGGAAATAAATGAAGTAATGAAAAAATACTGCTTTCATTATGTCTTTTGTAAATTTCTTTTTGTTATATGAATAACTTTTTTGTTTAATTCAGGAAGAATGCCTACAGACTGTGTATGAGCAAAAAAATCTCATCCAGTGTGGGAGTAGGTACAAAATAACGTCTTGCTTTGCATGTCTGACTTGTATGTTCTTGAATATGATTTTTCCATAAGGGTAGACTAAGTGGTCAGGGAAACTTGAAATTTATTACTTATTCTGTCATAGCATCTGGGAAATGCATGTCGGACTAATTCAAAGCAAGAACTTTATTATCTTCTACCTCAGCATTACTCTCAAAGAACTTACCCTCAAGGTAGAATATCTCACACCTATCACCCTCAGTCCAGAGTTCACTTCTCTCAAGTGTCTGATATCACCAGGTAACAGGCTTTGTGTCTGTCCTGCTCTGAACAAAGGCATACCTTGCAAGGGTTGCTCACAGCAAGCAGCACGGTCAAACTGCACCACAGTTGGACTCATTAGAAATGCTGTATAAAACAACCACTCAGCCCCAGGATCCTGCTGGGACTACTGCAGACAGCAGCAGGGAGTGGGCAGAGCAAGAGTTACACTCCCCACATACTCCCCCAGCCTCATTGATTTGCTGCTCAAAGATGGTCTGAGTTAGGGGTGGTGTCTTTGGCTACATCACTGCTTGTTATGGTTGTTGAGTGCTCATGTCACTTGTCCAAAAAAGCGGGCTTTCTCTCCCTCCAGACCAATAGGGCAACTTCCAAGCTGCTTGTTGGCAACACGTCTTCTCCATGTCAATTCTTGCACTATATCTAGGCATTGCCTGGGGCAGTGCTAGATTTCTCACTCCTAAACTGTGCCGGGGTCTGACTTGACAATTCAACAGTATGAGGTGTCTCATGCTGGTATTCAAACCTGAGCTCCCTCTCTCCGTTTATTTTTCTGATGCAGACAAAGTCGTAGTGTTTAATAGCCCACAAATAGATTTATCTTCCTGGTATTTGTCTAAATGCAGTTTGAACACATGTAAATTTGTAGCTTCCAGAACTGATGGGAGTTTTACATCAATTTCAGTGAGAAAAGAGTCAAACCAGTGCCAAGTGTCTTCAAATCCCACCATTCACATTCTTGAAGTGTTAAAGAACTCAAGCACTGTACAGCAGATTGGTTAGCAGGTCTTTTATTACACATGTGAGAGAAATAAACAATACCTGATAGTACTGTATTGGTCAATGACTTAGTACTCACATACATCGTAAACTAAAATTTGAAAAAATATAATTAAGTCCAACAGTTACCGTGAAAAAAATGTAAACGTATACATTTTTTACTAACTATAGAAGACATCAGTATGTTAATTTGTCACATGCCATCAGCAGATTGATATCTTATGGGAAACTGTTGAAAGTCATACAGCACATGATATTTTACAGATAATTATATAAACATTAAGCAGATTGGTTTAGATTTTAAAGCATTTTGCTATATTGTTTACCATATTTTACACTAAATGAATAGTTATGTAATATTTAAAAGATGCCAGCTGCAATCTGAAATCTGTTAAATAATTACATAAATATTATCTATTAATTATTTCAGTTGAGAAAGCATGAAAAATGTTATTTCATTAATTAGTATCATAGATTTAATTTTTTCTTGTATGTTCACTCCCCTCAGCTACATGACTTAGTAAAAGCATTAGTTTTCTAAAATATGAGACTGCCTTTGTTGTGACAGCTGACACAGCAGCATAACAGTACAAGAATGAACACGCATTCAAATATTTGGACATTCCCAACAAAATATATAGGATATATTTGTGTCTGAAGTTAAATTGATGACCAAGTACTTTGCTTGATCTCAGACTACAGATGGACAATACAATTAAAATTATTTGCATCAGAAAATCCAAAAGTCCAGTGTCTTGATACTAGCTGGGGAAAGTGTGGTTGAAAAATACTCTTACAGGTAGTGATATACATCTAGAAGAGTGTTCTAACTTCAGTCAGTCCATAGCCAAGAGAATTTCTCAACAAGAGATGGTGTCTTTGCAATAAATTTCCATTGATGGGATTTTGTTCCATTGACTTATCTGATAATTTTTGGAAAATGCATAAACATTTACCTTTACTTAATAAAAGAAAAGAAGGAATAGAATGATATCAATTTTACATTCTTTAAAACACTGTAGTCCGGAAGGTTCTAATCAAGTTGTAAAAATAGCAAGCACAAAATTATACAGCAGAAGGAATACTATACTATGAGCTTATGCTGTCCTTATTTTTCATCAGTACTCCTTTTATCTTTCTCTCTAGTTTTCCTACTCTTCTTTCTTCTCCCAACCATATTCACTTTTTCACCTCTGTATTAGCAATCTATTGTCTCCATCCTCCATCCTTTCCTTCTTTGGACTATTCAGTCATCTTCAAGCCTTTTCCATGGTTGCTGATCTCAACCTATCTCACTTCCTTGTCCAAATAGTTCCTACTTTTGTTTAATACACTTCCTTGAATTAGAATTAATGCCTTAGCTGTACCTTTAAGATATACTTTTTATGCCAAACACCTCATATAATGGGGAACATCAGACCTAAAGTTCTGACTGCTCCTAATTTCAATTAATAGCAGTGATGAATATTTTCATACATGTATGATCCTTTTTAAGTTTAAACATCCTTTTTAATGTCAGCACAACAGAGCACATGATGGAGTTTCACTGCTGTAGATCAAGGGAGCCATCTGCACCATGATTCCTGTAAAATGTGTGGTTCATGGTGAAGTCTGGAACCATCTGTCAGGCAGAAGACATGAAAACAATGACAAGGAAAAAGGAAAGGAGTTCTTTGGACAACCCTTGAAAACTCTGATATAATAAAAGGGTGCTAAAACTGGTTAATAAGTAATCTTTCACTGTTTTATCAGTAATAGAAATGGAAGCACAATGAACAGAATGTCATTTTTATGGGCCCTAGTAATGCCAGAACTACTAATTTCTTGTTTTTCTATTGCATATTTAATAAGAATAAAAAGGATTAAGCCGCAAAGGATTAATGCAATCCAGCTGTTGCCACCAAGCTGTTGCTTGGTGTCCTGAGCAGTGGCCCGTTGCACTGTTTACTGGGAGACATGGCCACTCACTGATGCAGGCTTGCCGAGAGGTCACTTTCCCGGAAAGCATTTGCAAGACCTGATATAACTCTAGGTAGATGCATTTATTCATGCTGCTACGCAGGCAGGCCAAATGTGCCAGAATTTATCATCAATAAAGAATTCCTTGAGGAAGTTATAAATTCATAAAAGAACAGCTGTTGTGTGGTTGAAAGCAATGCATTAGTGCATGCATGGTGCTATAAAACCTGGTGCTGCTTCATTGTTCAACTCTCCTACAGGGTGGTGGGTTTTTTTGTTTTATGTTAATTCTCATCTATTTCAGTCACAGCTTGTGTGGGATTTCCTTTCAGCAGTGACCTTATCACAAATAAATAAGTAATAATTAAGTTATTAATGGGCATGTTGATCACTGCAGACTGAGAAACTAAATGAAATAGAAGCTCAGAACTGTTGCCTTCCCTCAGTGGGTATTAGGCTTTGTCGAGAAAGGGTTTGCAGGAGGATTATTTAAACACAGGAAAACTGTAATCTTTTAAATTAGCCCTGTCTTCTGAATCTGTTAAGACCACATTTGCATACCTACCATACATGTAGGCCTGAAGCTTCTACCTGTTTTGAAAAAATTTTCCCTTCTTTCCCTCATAGTATGTGAATCTTCATTTCCAGTAACACATAAAGAGGGTGGGTTGGATTATTCTTTCAGCAAGTAATTTGCATTTCCCTGTATCACGAAGACACCTCCTAAAAAGAACAATGTCAGCACCTAAACCACTACTTAAATTGCTTCTGGTTACTCAGGTATTTAAAAACAAAAGGAAATTCAATAAGCAGGTTTTGGCCTGGTATAATTTGCCTCAATTGTATCTTCTTCACATCCCCAGACAAATTACTTAATTTTTAATTTAAGTGGAAAAAAAGAGGAGTATCTAAGGGTGACTGGGAGGAGCTGAAAGGCCATAGCTGTAGGCAGCTCTACTGTGTGTGATAGTGGTGAGTAAGTACTTCCTTTCTTTAGAGCAGCTTTCCTTGCTTCATGGGTAATGTTACATATGGGACAACCAAGCCTCAGTTCAGGGAATTTTTCTTAATTATTGCTTTTAAAATCTCGGGCAGCTGATTGTTCATTTATGTTAGGACTAAATTGTTCTGTTAACAACAACTCACGCACACTCAGCTATCTCACCCAACCTTAATTTCTGCAGTTAAATCAGAGCTTGTAATGTACATTTTATTACGATCAATTAAGAAAAATGGGCACTGACAGGTGCAATTTTTTGCCCCTAACAAGGTCAGAAGGATCCTAGAAAAGGCCATTTATCTCTCTTGATTTAAAAAAACAATTGAGGGTGAATAACTTTGCTAAGACTTAATCTACATTAGGGACATCTGAAGTAAGGAAGGGTGAATCAGGTTTCAGCCATGCGTTTTTTCTTAAAACACAATGCAATTCCATTTCTCCCAGAAAGATGGCTGAAAATACCAGGCAAATATATTATATCTACTGTTTGGTGAGGAGATCAGAGCTGTGAGATGAGAGAAAAGTCAACTGTAAAAATATGCCTTTAGGTTTTGTTTTGTACTGTTCTTGCCATGTTTCAAATCAGTATTCAGTGTTAAACATCAGAACAAATCGTGCCTTGCAAGTCTCTACCAGCCTTGAGGAGGATCCGCAGAGAGCTCCAAAACCTGAGCTCAACCCATCTCAAATGGGCAATACATCTGTGGAAAGAGCGAAAGAGCTGTTTGGCAGACTTTCAAATATCTTTTGAACAAGCTCTTTTATACTCATGCACTCATTGTTTCTGTTCAAAGCTCATCATGACAACTAATCCTGAAAGCAGCCAATATTTGTATTGATTCGGTTTTTTTGTTTGAGAAGGAGAGCAGTCAAGTAGAAAAAAAGACTTTTTATGCCTACAACAAAATTAGCATCTTCAGTATGTTTGGGAGAAAACTTCAAAGGCGCCCAAGCTCCAGCACTATCAGAGAATCTCTGACTTACGGTCCTACAATGCTATTTAAAGGTTTGATCCAAAACTCACTGTAACTGAATGGCTTTTCCCAGGGACTTCCACAGATTTTGAATAAGGACCTAAGATCATGTTCCTAATCTCATTTTGCTTTGAGAATTTAGTCTACCAATGTTTTCTAGTCTTGCAGTGTCTCTTTTGATTTAGTAAAGAAGTTAACACTAAGCCCGTAGTTTTTAAAGAGTTATATAGTGAATCAGTTGTGGGAAATGGCTGAGGTACATAAAGTAAGGCAAAAAGTGTGATAGATTAGTATTTTCATGTGGTCAACTGTTTCCTTCTAATTTGATGCTTTTCTGTGCTTTCAGACCCTAGCCTGGAAAAGTGAAAATTCATGACCTGGCATTTGTGAGTTATTTTCATTAAAGTCAAGGGCTTATTCATCAATTAAAAAAGTTTAAGTAAAGATCACATAACAGGCCACAGTGACAATCTTCCATAAGTCTCAACTAGCTAGAAGCACATCATCCCACTATTATCCAAAAAGCCACCTTCTAAAATGTCTGATTAAGTCTAACAACACACTTGTTGCATAGCATTAACTTTGCATAGCTGGCCTTGGCAGATCAGGTCAAAATTAGGTTGACAAGATTTCCTAGTACTTATTCCTTTCTTTCCTCTTAACAATCAACAGTTACTAACTCTGTGAATCCTTGAACATGTTGATGACTAATTTTAAACTCCAAATATAAAATGCAGATTTAGGACATATACTTGGCTACCCAGTAGCTTTTGGAAAAGTTCTTACCCAATATATGTGAGGCATTGCATATATTGCAGCATAGTGTTGAGAAACTTGGAAAATAATGATGCTTCATGGAAATGATTTAAAAATTGGCAGTTTCAGAAAAAAATAGGCAATAAATTTTGTGTGTAGATGCAAACTTTGTTCTAAAGAATTGGAAAATAATACTGGATTTAATGATCCATATACATGGTGTAGCTCTAAGTTACAGGATTCATTGGCTGTGAATCTATCCATGAAGCCATGGAGTGAGTTGGCTGGTGAAAGAGGTTAGGGGGAAAAAAAAAAGAAAAAAAAAGATTTTTGGTATTTTTGTGGAGTATTATCCTTTTTTTTTCTAAATGCTTTATAGCTAACTCCATCTAGCTAGCTATCTATCTAAACTATGGCTCAATCACATTTGGAAACTGTTGAGATGGATGTTTTTCAGAAGTTCATTAGCATATATCTAATATAGTGTCCCATAGAATAAACTGTGATTTGTCAAGCAAATAATTTTCCTAAAATTTCACTCTATAGCAATGCATTTTTCTAATCACTACAGATGAAAATCACTTGAAAAGTTTCTACAAAGGTAGCCAGAGCTAAACTTAATGCATTCCCCCATGCTCCATCTAAGGGGCAGGATGGACCCTGAGGCTTTGTGGGAGCATGCATAAAGCAATCAGATGATAGAACTGCTCTCCTAAAGGATTATTAATTCTCTCATTTTACACACCCTAAGTTAAAGTCATCCCCATTTTTCTCTTGCTTTGGAAGAGTGTCCATGTAACGTGTAAAGGAGGTTAACTCATTAAACATATTTGTCTATCATGTTTCATACTCAGAGATTTCTGTTGCTTTATACATGTTTTGGTCCAGGTTTTCATTTAGGGTGTGCTGCTTTGTCTATCCATCTCTCTCTTTTTGTCCCATTTCACTGACATGCTGACAAGATTTGTCATTGATTAGATGAGGGAACACGGTTGGCACAAACAGTTCCTTCCAGCAGGGTCATGCATTTACTAGTCTCTGACCCTGTCCCTTAATTCTCTTCCATGGTGGAATACATTAAACACATTCTGTTCCTTCTTATAATAAAGACTATATGCATTTTCATAAAACCTTCAGTCAATATCTCAGTAAATTATAAAGCAACAGCAAGACACTGATGATATATATATATTACAATGATACAACCCAAAGATAAATTGGAAATGTGATGTTATCTTCACATTAGCCATTTTCTCAGAACATTGGCTAAGCAGTCATTTTAGCAGAAACAGAACTTGTTCAGAGATGGATAACAAAAAGAAAAGAAACACAAAGAAATTCCTTCATACTCCAGGCATGAAAAGATCAGGTTTGTTTAGTATAGACAGAGGCACTGTTCTCCCTCTATTCTCAGGAAGTAATACCATAATATTGAATGAAAAGCATAACATTTACTCAGGTGATTACAGGACAGGCAGACATTGGTTTTATTTAGAGTACACTTAAGTCCCATTCACAGTTTTTTTCCACAAACAGAATGTACAGCAAATTCAAAGTTTTCCACATGATCCTATAACCTATGGAAGTTAAAAATAAGGAAGGAAATATCAGAAGTATCATTTTAAAATCACAAGAGAGAGAAACATTAAAGCAGCAAATGTTTTTCTACAAAAAAAAGAAGGGAAAAATAGTCAAATGAGATTCCACTTAACCTTTCTTGTAATGCATGAGGCAGGCATAAAAGTGAAAGGTTATTCAAAATGCACAAATAAAATTCTTTTCACAAGAGATATCTTTAAATCAGAAGACTCATGAGCACTTCAAATCATTTTATACAAGACTGTGATTAAGTTCACAAAAGAATTAGACATCTATATAGAAAATTAATACCTAGAACTACAATGTATTTTAAAATAAATATAGATTTATTCAGTTAGTTAAAGAGACAGATGATTATCAATGCTTCAGGACAGCTTCTCAACACTTGGGATGAAATTTGGCCTATAAGCAAGCATATACATGGTAAATGCTGAAAAAATAATCTTCTTTTAGTATTCAGATGTGTGGTTTTAACATACCATATCTGCGTTTATTCATACTGTATGGTATGAGATGAACAGATGTCCTGAGTAGAATGCTTACCAATGGAAAATAGGGATATATTTGGGTCATGACTTGGTTGAAAAGGTAAAGTCAGATGCCAGATCCATACAATATGGATGTATCATTGGCTTCAAACAAAGAGCATAACCACAGTGCTTCAATCAGACTAATTAGCTGTGCAGAAAAATGTCTGGCTAATTAACTTCAGCAGAGAGCTGTTTGAATGTGACTACACTGCTCTGGGAGCCCAGTTAGTTCCTCAGTACTAAGTAGATGTAAGATCTGCTTAATATTTATGGTTTGTCATTAGCGTTTCCTACTATATGATTGCCAAGAACTTGTCTTTTTACAGAATTTGTTTTACTGCTGTAAGTTAAGTGTGTGTACTGTAGCATGCATGATCCAAGATTCCCATTACAGGCAACAGGCTGATCCTCACTACGCCAAAATCTTTCATACTGTGGTCTCACCAACCCAGCCAACTCTAGACCAACTCTGGAAGACCCATGAAAGAAAACAAGGAAAATAAGTTTGATACCTTCTTACACCACAGTGACTGAGTAAAACTGAATCAAGTATATTCCTCACGGAAGTGCAGATTGTTGGCAACTTGGTATTTCTGCCAGTGCAAAATTATTCTCTGCTTTGTAAAGGCTAAAGAGGTAAAATTTCAAGGAGACATAATGGTTTACCTAGACCATGTGACAACAACAGAAGTATAACATTCATTTGTTAGATCACTGTCTGGGATAATTGTATGTCTCAATGATTACTGATGTTTATTTGAGGCAAGATCTAATAAGGCTACCATCAATGGAGCTTCATAGAAATAACAAGGGATGTTATTGCTTGGGACTGGGAAAATCCGAATGTTTTAAGAATTACTTTTTTTAAGTAAACAAAAGAAAAAGATGTGCAGCACTATGACCATGTTCCTGTCACCTTCCCAATATACTGCATGGTGTAAACATCTAAAGGCCATGACTTTGAGGTGACCCTGCTATGCTTATTTTTCAGAATTGCCAGGGATTCCACTTATCCTGGTTTCCTTAGTATATAAGTAGGAACTGGTCAGCCTTGGAAATTCTTGGTTATTGGAATCCATTATATGTAGTGCCCAGGAAACAGGCCTTAACCCGAGGATACTCAAAATATTTCTTTGTGATCTTTTCAACAAACTTGCAATAGTTTTGGGTACATTTCCAGGCAAACACAGGAATTGGAGGGCTGGTAACTAGAAATAATATTCTTCTTTTTCAAATTATCTGAGTCACAAGTTAAATCCAGCCATTTTAATGATATTTTAATCCAGCAACCTCCAAGATAATGTCCTGGCAAACCAAGAACATGAGTTAGAGCAAGAGGATAAGTCTTTCTTGGAAATCAGGGATTCGTAGAAGAGCTTAGACACTTCAACATGATCACTTTGTATGTTTTTATGTCAAGAAACGGTAATGATACATTTTAATTTATGTAAAGGGGGAAGATGAAGCAGAATTGAGGACAGAAGTCATCTAATCAAACTCAAATCTTCTAGAAGTCAGAGATTAATGCTAAACTGGTCATGTTGGTCGTTATAGGTGTAGACAGGTAAGAACTTTTACAGGGGCAAACACAGCATACAAAAATTGCATATACCATCTTATTGGAAGATGCCAGAGACTAAATAGGGAGTCTGAACAATTATTGTACACAAGGGTGCTAAATCCAGCTGATTGTACCAAACCTTTCTGAAGTGCACACAGTCTCTATATGTGGTTTTCATCTATAACAGGACCATGAGCTGTTTTTTCATACTTCAGCGAGAATATGGAAATGCAACTTCAAAGAATGATGGAAGGTGTAAAGCAGCCACTATGTGACATAGGAAGCATAACGAGTGATTTAGCTTATCAAATAAGAAGGTAAATTTGATAAGATTTGTGGCAGTATATAAGGAATATAATTGAAAATTGCTAGATGTAGAACTCACTGACTAGGATTTAGCAACTTCTGTCACTGAACATCAAAATTTTAAAAACTAATGTTGATATTTCTTAGTTCAGAGGTATGTCTCTCAGGCAAGCACAAAATGGTTTGTTAGGAGAGACGATAAGTAATCACAATCTGAAGTACTAAAACAAGAATAATTCATTTAAAGGAATTCTTGAGTCAAATCTGGGAGTTCTGTGGTCTGTGTCAAACTGTAAGACAAACCTGTTCCTTCTAATCATATTGTCTGTGGTGTGGGTCCCACATATTTGTGTTCCTTTATAGGACCTGGAAAGAAATGTATTCCCTTAGCAAGCCTGTACCTCTTCCACAGTCCTTTTGCGCGGCTTCAGACAGATACTTCCATAAAAGAAGATTATTTTTTTTCCTGAGAATATACAGTTATGTCAATATTTTCTACTTTGCTTCATTCTACTGTCTTCAAGGCAAGTAGTACTTTTTGTACTTTGAAGACTTGGCAGATGGAGATAGATACCATAATATTTAACATCATCTGGGTCAAATGCTCAGATGAAGGTGCAGATTGTGATCCAGGAAAGGAATTTTCCTGGGTCAGACTGGCAGGGAAGTTGCTGTTGTTTCTACTTTGTTCAGCAGGCAGGGAGTCGTTCATTAAGCTCACCTGTTCTCCATTACCAACTTTATCCTGTGGTCTAGCTGTGATTATGCAGAATTCCTGCAGACATCCAAGTCCTTTTCAAAGTGTTGTGTGAGATGCATCAGAATTGCTGGTTTCGGAGTTGCCAGAGGAGGTAGGTCTGTCACTGTACTTTAGATTTCTAATCCAGCATAAATGTGTAGAGAGAAAATATGACTGCGGCCACATCCAAAAAGGATTTCGTAGTCTATCAAAAGTACATGGTACTGCTGCTTCACTCTTGGGTGAAATATAATGCTCTTGATAGAACTCAAGATAGATCACCTGAATGTCCTTTCTTTTCTTAAATTCTGGCTAAAAATTCAAGGCAGAAAAGGCCTGATCTTTTTGCTCCTAGAAAAAAATTCTGGAATAGAATTTTTTTTATTCTGTGGCCTCTCAGGTCTATTCAATGAGGTTATGGAATGATAGATACAGAAGATATACTGCCATAAATTTTTAGGGTAAATATTGGTTAGGCAGGGAATAAGTTTTGCTGAGCTTGTCTCTTTGACACATTAGCAAATACAGAGAAAAAAATTAAAAATGACAGCCAGAAACATTTAGAACAAGATTCATTCTTTTTGGATCAATATGTAACTCCATTTTAAATGCCTCGCTCTGAATAGAATGCATTTTGCAATGTATTACCTCCATAAATACCATTGGTAGTATGAGTATGCAGCTTTGGGGGATTTGTTCTCTTATCTGCAACAACTTGATTTTTGATTCATATATTGAATATTTTTATTGATTCCACTAGTTACATTTCACATTAGAATGAGAGATGAAAATACTGCCTCCACTCTAGGCCATGGTATAAATGACCAAATATTTTCACTTATTTGGTGAAAAATATCATGAGTGAAAAATGCAGTAATGAAATATTTCAAAAGTGGAAGATGATTAATAAGGAGAGATTTTAAATGTCTTGTCAGAATGATGACATAATGTCATTTACTACCATAACCCCAAATAACTGCAAACCACTAACCATTTAAAAAGAAATACAGAAAAGAGAGCAAACAACAATAAGAAAAGGATCTGGGTCTTCAACATCTTTAGCAATGATCTGGACAAGGGGATCGAATGCACCCTCAGCACATTTGCAGATGACACCAAGTTGGGTGGGAGTGTTGATCTGCTGGAGGGTAGAGAGGTTTTGCAGAGGGATCTGGACAGGCTGGACCAATAGGCTGAGACCAATGGAATGAGGTTCAGTAAGGCCAAGTGCTGAGTCCTGCACTTGGGCCACAACAACCCCAGGCAGTGCTACAGGCTTGAGGAAGAATGGCTGGAGAGCTGCCTGGCAGAAAAGGACCTGGGAGTGTTGGTGACTGTTGGCTGAATATGAGCCAGCAGTGTGCCCAGGTGGCCAATAAGGCCAGCAGCATCCTGGCCTGTATCAAGAACACTGTGGTGAGTAGGACCTGGGAGGTGATTGTCCACCTGTACTCGTCACTCGTGAGACCCCACCTCGAGTACTGTGTGCAGTTTTGGGCCCCCTAAGACAAGAAAGACATTGAGGTGCTGGAGCAGGTCCAGAGAAGGTCAATAAAGTTAGTGAGGTTTCTGGAGCACAAGCCTTATGAGGAGAGGCTGAGGGAGTTGGGATTGTTCAGTCTGGGGAAGAAGAGACTGAGGGGAGACCTTATTGCTCTCTACAACTACCTGAAAGGAGGCTGTAGAGAGGCGGGGGTCGGTCTCTTCTCCCAGGAATGATAGGACAAGGGGAAATGGCTTCAAGTTGCATCAGAGGAGGTTCAGGTTAGTTATTAGGAAATATTTCTTTACTTGTTGTCAGGCGTTGGAATGGGCTGCCTAGGGAGGTGGTTGAGGCACCATCCCTGGAGGTATTCAAGAGACGAGTTGACATGGTGCTTGAGGATATGGATTAGTAGTGGATTGGTGTTGGTTTTGGTGTGCTGTGGGATTTGTGTGTGGGTTTTTGTTTTGGGTTTGTTTTGGGGTTTTTTTTGGGGGGGTGGGGGGGTGATTCTTTGGACTAGATGATCTTAAAAGATCCCTTCCAACCTCAGTGATTCTGTGATTCTGGATCAGTTTGTAGCTTAAATACTTATATTGAAAAGCCTTTAATTATTTTCTCTGAGGTTCCAGCAAATAAACTCAAACATAGATTCCATGATTCCATAATTTTGAGAAGTAACATTTTCCTTTGAGTTTGCTTTTATTCAGTCTTGCTGCAAAGTAGGTGAGAACATACAGAGCACTTCAATGAGACTGACTACATTTAGAGATGGAAGAAAAGGTTGATAATTAGTGAGCTTGCTGCATTCCAAAACATGAGACAAAAAAAATTTAATTCTGCCTTTTAGTGGAGTCAGTAATATGCCAGGAGCACAACTATTTCCATAATAATTAAACGAAGAAACAGTGAAAATATGAACAAAAGAGGGCATGTATATGATGTAATTAAAATGTGTTAGGTGTGTGGTGTGCAGAAAGAACATTTATGTATCATAGGTCCATGAGTAATGTGACATCTTACAGCACTCGAAAAAAATGTCTAGCCTACATGGTAAGCACAACTTTGTACAAACATTTATAGATTTGTTAGATGAGAATAGCCAGTAAACAACTTTAAGTGTACAGAGAGAATATGAGCTTTCAATAGAAATGCTCAGGTACATATAATGTGAAAGTGTTTAGTTCAGGAGAAACTGTGTATTATTATTGTTTTCCAAATGTGACAAGGGAGGAGTCTGTAAAGCCATTCCATGCATCCATGCATTCTATGCATCAAAATCCCACTTTGAACCTTCTCACAAAGAGTTTCGCACCCAGACCAGAATAATAAATCTGTGTCCCTGCTGCTGTAAGCAACAAAGATATACACAGAGATGTACTGTGTCAGGATTGTGCAATATGAGTAACCTATGACAGACAGATGCCAGTTTAAAATTATTCTACTGAAAATAGCCACACTGAAGGTACAAAAAACCCAAAGATATTGTTTGTTGTTGTATTACAATGGTAAGCCAAAGAAAGAATTAATACACTCACAGAATCATGTCTTCCTGTCTTCTAACTTCACAAGATACAAGAAGTTAAAGATTGCATCTCATATTCTAGTAAGATTGGCTCCATTTTCTTTGACCTCTTTCTTTCCCCACTGTTATTGTAACACTTTCTTTCATTCAGTTGGACATTTATTTACAATGAGAAATAAAATAAACCGCAGGGGAGAAATAAAGAAATAAACACGCAATAAAGACCAGCTAGCTGTTGTAGAGAGCTATAGCACTATCTTCTATTGAATCTTCATTTCCTTTATTTCACCTCCAAAAATGTAAAGAAGTGTAATATTCTCAGTAAATGGAAAGATGAAAAGTAAACTGAGGGCATGCTGGAACAAGACACGAGATGGAAGGGGCTGCATATTGCATATCTTTGACCTAAAGCTTGGCAATTGCAGAATTGCCAAGAACAACTAAGATTTAGTGGCTGGAAGGACAGTGAGAATTCAGAGGAAAAACAGTTAATATGTATCTCTGATTATTTGCAAATTTAGTTAAATAAGACTACTTTTCAACAAGAGAAAGCATATTTATATGGCATAAATTAGGGAAAGTAAAATGGTCAAACAGAGTTGTTTGTTTTCAAGCCAAAGTCTGGCAGGTTAGCCATATTCCATGTACTGCTTGAAAAACAAATTTAAAGAAAATGGCATATATATAACAGTATAAATGTATTTTTCCTTACCCCAGAATATTTTATTCTAAGGCTGATGAGAAATGGAAGTGCTTGATTTAGTAAATGGCATAGCATAACATTTTCAGAAAGGAATTTTGGATATCATCTTACACTCAAGTTGGCAATGACTTTACAGAAAATCAAAACATCTTAAATAAAACATTTATTCTCTAATTATGGTACAAACCCATCCAAACAAATGACGAAACAAATTTTGAAAAAGTTTAAGTGTTATGATTTTGATTACAAAATGAAGGTAATATGATTTTTCAGGTCCCATTTTGCTTTGGTCCAAACCATAGAAAAATTAGCACTATCTGAAGAGCCTTAGTTTCTCCAACAAAAATGAATATCCAGGCTTTATGAAATCTTTCAAGGATGCTAAAGTTCTACCTACAAAGCAAAAGTATGTATTCTGATCATATTTCCAGGTATTGTTTTGTTGCAGTTGTTGATCATAACAGCTTTACTACCTGAAAATATAGAGAGCAGTGTCCTTATGTCACGTAAATCATAAGTTTCATCCCTGTTCTGTACTGGATGTTGGCAGAAAGGTGACATTGTGCAACAAACATTTTTCTGTAGAAGTTTTTTCTTAAGTACCCAGAGGATTCTACTGAAGAATTAAAGATGTTATTTAGGGTTTGATTTATTTTTTAACATGTGCTTTTCTTTAAATACCTGTTTTCTTAAAAGCCAAATGATCCCTTTTGTTATGATCAGCAATTCCTTAGAGATTCTAATTAAATCTAGTCCATTAGGTGGTGTTAAAAAGCAATTTGATTTCCCTTCCCCAGTCCATGACAACGTCCTTACCCAATTACTTCCACAGTGCTTTAAAGATGAGATTTTCAAAAGCATCAACACTGGCAAAATACTGTTTTCAGTACTTCAGTGCTCATCCCATTGACTGCAAATCTTCAAAAAACAAAATAGCAAATATTCAAGTATCTTTTAAAGACCTCAAACTAAATTATGGGATAGCACTGTAATACATTACAGCAATACCACTAAGCTAATTAGTTGGTGCTTTCAGTGGCTTCTTATGTCAATATAATTCAATTGCTTAAGAGCCTCTTCCCCATTCTGGATTTGGGCCGTAATGGAGACATTTTTATTATAACTGACACTATCAATCAGATTTCAGAGATTACTTTATGAAGCTCATTTCTTTTTTCCTCTAGAAACACTATTTTTTGAGTCACAGAAAAACAAATTTTGGAACTCATGAGCCTGCCTATCAGGATGGAAAGGAGAGTAAAGGCAGTCAGAGAACATCTGAATTAATTCTACATTTAATAATTCACTAATTGCCAGCATGAAAGAAAAGTAAACAGATGAGACTGGAGTGATCTGGCTGCAGAATATAGAAATTTGGGTCCCAAATGCTCTCAGTGTCAGGGATATCATCCTTCTGAAGGTCCTTCAGTGCTTTCATCAGTCTTGTTCTTGTTTTTAGCTTATACACTATTGTGAAATGTTTCTTCTCCCACAACTTTAATTTCCAAAATGTGCAGCACTTCTTTAGTGAGGGAAGTGAAGACTCCAAAGCTGGGTTTTGTATTATGGATATTATTATTATTATTATTTTTAAAACAAAAGAGAAAAACAAATTATAATAAATATTAGAGCCTGGAGGTAGGTGTCATGCAGCTAGGATACAGAATTTAAGTTGATCTAATTCTCATGGTTGTATAACATCTCTTAGGAAGGCTTCAAAAATGAGAGCAGATTATTGGTCTCTCTTCTGGGAAGAAACTTGAAGTGCTCAGTCAGCCCCTTATTGTTATTAATCTATGTCAGAGTGGCAAGGAACAAGCTCTCCAAAGGGATGAAGAGTATTAATCACATATACTGAACTTAGAGAAGAGAGACATGTTCTCGTGCTCTCATTTGGGTCCATGGGTAGTGATCACTTCCACTACAACAGATCTTATCCAAGCCTTGGAGTTTTCGGTTATGTCGTAGGTTGGTGTTTTAATGCAAAGCTGAAAATTGTGGAAGATTACACTGATGAGCTAAGCAGTGAAATACAGCATGGGAGGACCCAACAGAGCAGCTGTGGCCCTGGTAGGGCATCCTGGAGTAGCACAGAGAAATGCAGCCAGCCACTGCACCGCCCCAGGCAAGTACCATCTCCCCAGTCTGAGCCCCAGGGAAGCAGCTGAGCACTTACCTGCGAGGGACTTCATTACCCGTTTGGTTATATGTGATTTACAAAGCAGGAAGAACAATCTTGTTAAGAGGAAAAGAAGGAAATAAAGACAAAATAGCTTTTCAATTATAGGTACAAAGTGTTAGGCAGTGTGCCAATTGTTCTCCATCTGCATTTTGCATCTGTTGACTTTTGCACATTTGGCTATGTCTTCAACAGTTTTCATTGATTATAGATTTCGACACCGTAATTTCTATCAAGTATGATACCAGAAAATTGCGAAAACATTTACAGCCAAATGCAAACCTGCTTAAAATTCCACTGCCTTTAAACTCCAAAGCTTATAGGCAGAAAAAAACCTAAAAATACTTAGCTTAATAATTTTCTTCAGAAAAAAATAGTGCATTTTGCAGTGCAAGATGTTGACTTTTAGATCAAAACTTTTTCACTGCTCAATACTGGGATTAGAATTCCCCAAACCAAGCATTTTTACCTTTATACATTTCAAGAGTGTCTTTTCAGACTTTCCAAATTTGATCAATGAAATTCTTTCTTTTTTTTTTTTTCCCAGTTTGGAGGCAAGATAAATTGTTCTTTGGCAAGGGACAAACTAAATGAGAAGGGAAAAGATCCTTCACCAGTAAAGACAGGCAGGATGAAAATAAATTGACATGGTGCTTGGATTGCAGTGACCATTGGGGTACTTTGGGGACAAAACAAAGGAAGGCAGTAACAGCAGACTGACTAGTCCTTTGCTCCAACATTAACAAAAGTTTTAGAGAGAAATAAAAGATATTAGGTGAGGATCACATGCACATACAAGAAAGGAATTCCGTCTGCCTTTTTTTCCTGTTGTCTTTTCTTTCTGGTGAATATTCTGTCAGAGGAGATGAACACTCAGCTTTCAGGTTTTTGAGTAATTATATAGATACAGTAAAAGACAATGGAGGAGAGGCGGACTTTTAGGTTATTTAAATGCAAACACAGAAATGTAGGATCTAGTCTGTTTAATAAGTGAGCTCGACAGGCAAAATCCAGCATGATTTTTTTCAGGTTTTATTTCTTCCTTCTTAAGCTTTTAATGTTTTGTTGCTATTGTTTCCTGTCTATGAGGCTGGGCAGGAGCCTCAGTGAGAACTGAAGCCTCTGTAGATTTTCCTGCTGGCTCCTAAACTGCATATAAGTACAATATTCCCAAGCTTATCCAGCTCTGCTTTAGAATCCATTTGTAATCCACACAAGAGCAGTAAAGAAGAAACATATACCGTATTATTACTGGGATAATTGCTGCCTGGCTAATCTCACGTTTCATTGCTGCTGGGCCTCTTTTCTTATTAGCTATGAATGTTTACAATTTTGAGTGGTTGTGTAAGTCCTTCTTGCTTCATCTAGCCCCTCTGCAAAAGAGATAGCTGTCCTTGAATTTAAAGTGTGATACATTCTGCTTCATTTACAATACATCCAAATCCACTCTAAACAGACTTTCCATTTCTTGGTGAGGTGCCAGTGATACTGAACAGTCAGATTCTTCCAGCTATTACTATTGTCAATAGCTGACTTCTGGGAGGAAAGACATGGTATAAGGCTTTGAAGTAGTTGATCAGCTATGCTCAAGTGACCACTGCTAACTATATGGCTGTCGCTTGGATTCACTGTACACTCGTACATCTCATTTCAGTATAAAGTCAAAGAAAGAGAGCTGACAAACGTGTCTGCATCTGCAAAAGCTGAAAACAAGATCTGCCTTCTGTTGCTTTGCAGATGTGGCTGACCTCAAAGCTTCCAAAATGGGCAAAAGGGGATTAAAAGAAAAATAATAGGTTATATATTTACCCTGAAAAAAAAAGCTCTGGTGAGTTTCATACACTACAGTATTTCCTGCTTTTCATAAAGCCACATGCTTTTAGTCTTTCCTTTCTCATTTTCAACACCCTAAGACAGAAATTTAAAAAAATTGATTGGGAGAAGTATTGTTCTATTTTTTGTGTAAACCAAATTTGTTGCGTTTTGCTTAGGTCTTTAACCATCAGTAAATGCAAGTTAATTTTGCTGGCTATTTCTAGTTTGGGAAGGCGACAACAGCTGTCACACCACATCTGAGACCATAGACACTGAGCTGCTTGTCTCTCTCCCCTTTCAATGTTGCCTTTTTGGTAATTCTGTATCCTGCAATGCCTGAAATCCAGGAATCCTGTCTCTCAACTGAGTCTCCAGTGACTAGTCTGGAAGCATCTCTGTTTCTCGCTTTCTAAATCAATGAGTATTTAATTTTTTAAAACTGAAAAGTGTCCAGATGGAGAGGTGTGTATTGCAAATAACCCTACAGCTGCCAGTTGGTACACATTCCCCAAGAACAGGACACCATAGGACCTATTCCATGACCAGCTTCCACATTAAAAAGTAGTGTATCCTCCATATTCCTACCTTGCCCTGGCAGATACCTGTACAGATATCATTGGTATCTCTCAGGCATCTGCGATGGCACAAGACATCTATATCTAGGCACCTGAAACACTTCCTTAAATACATAAAGCAATTTTCTGCTGGATGTAACTAGTAATCATAGGAAGTGCTTGTTAAAATCTTCTCATGGGGAGAATGGAGCTCAATACAGTGGTTCAACATCCCACTTAATTGCTCTAACCACTGTGTTATAAGAAGAAAATTCTCCTTCCCTTCCCTTCCCTTCCCTTCCCTTCCCTCTCCTGTCTTCTAGTAGGGCTCAAACATCAGAGTGTTAACCCAGAATTGTCACATTCTTTTTACAAGGAAAGTGTGACAAAAGAGTGAAATCAAGCTAGTTTTCATGCACAAATCATTGATATTTTTGGCTTGGCAGACATTCTCCCTAGCTGAAAGCATGCCTGTATTGCAAGATGCTGCACTAATAATTCTGACACATTTCCCATCTCCTTAATTGCACCTAAATGTTCACTACAGCACTATTAACTCAATAGTGGGGAGTTTACAGATAGTTCAGGGAATGTGATAAACATTTCCAAATTTGGTATCCCATATTGTTATTCTATCTATACAGCAGAGCAGAAATCTGTCTTTTGTAACAGAAACTCTTTGGGGAAGGATTGTGTTTAAACTCATGAATTTTGAGTCTTAAATGCCTTGCTGGTTTGAAAACAAACAGTAACAAGCAAGGCAAATGCATTTCTGAGAGGAGGAGTGTCTATGACTACTCTGACACTTTGATTCTAATCAGTCCAATCTAATCCAAACTTTGATTCTAATCAAAGGAGATTCACAGACACAATCACACAGAGATGTGTCTCCTTTCTACACATCTCTGAAAGATATAAAATCCAAACTTTTAATGGCACTAAGGCATTTCTCCATTGTCCTTCCTTGTTTCTTCTTTGGGGAGCTAAGGGCTTCTCTATTTTTGCCTCTTTTACTCCCATCTTGTCAAAGCTATCATCTCCTAGTGGCAGTATTAATTCAGAGTCCTTTGACAGGATGTTTTAAAGACATGGATGCCACAGAAAGCTGAAACATCACCATAGCTTTATGCAAAATGTCCATTGTAATATAAATCTCTATGCCACAGCAATTTTAGCTTCTCATTTACTCACTTATACAAGATGTGCTATAATCATGGTGAAGGCATAACTTATTGTTGCATTGATAGATTCCATACAATCAGTGCATTGTAAAATATGATGAAAATCAAGTTTTATTCTGGCAACTTAGCATTACATGACAATAGAGACACTGCTCCCTTAAATCCTCCACAGTTCTCAGTCCATTCTTTTTCTGCTGGCTAAATCTGCTTTTCCTATAGGTTTTGAGATGCAGCCGAGTTTCATTGACAGTCCTTCTCAGGAGCTATTCTCCATCTGACTACCAAAGCATGAGCTGCTCCCTGACCCTTGCACGAGGAATTTCCCCAGTGTATCTAAAAGAATGAGTCGCACAAAACCTCTAGCCCACCGTAAAACAGTATTGCTTTTTCTCTTCTGAACATAGAGTAAGGGCCACAGATGACAAGCTGGGAAAGGTCTTCTCTGAGAAGCTATGTCTGCTACTTTGGCAAGCTCCATATGCTGCTATCCTGGCACCACAGTAGCCATCTCTGGCTCTCACACTGGGCTGCCATTCCCCTGCCTGCTGGCCTGGTTCAGCCTTCCACCTGAGACTACCTTCCCAAGACCGAATCTTCAAGATATCAGGTCGAGACATGTCCTGTAGCTTCTCACCTTGAAACAAACCTTTTCATAATATTCCTGGCCTCATTTCAGGGAAAGAATTTTCTTTCAGGATCTGTCCTTTGACTTCACAAAGACAGACACCAGCTTCCTTACTGTTTTTCTGCACAATAACCTTGGATTTTTTTGTCATGATAAATAATTCTTTCATACTGACAAGTGGTAATATGGAAAAATTTCAGAACAGGATTACAAAATGGTTTCAGTGAACATGCAGATGTAATATGACAAATGGAATCTACTGAAGACAGACACCTATTTGAAGATGTTATCTTTGTAAAACAAACCAAACCTTCCCCAAACAATTTATACTGTTAGACGATAGCACACTGCAAAAGCTATGTACATCTCTATTTTATCAGAAAAACAATAAATGACATCTTTTGGATGTGTTTTTTTTTAAACCCTAAAGTTCCTGGGTTTTTTTTCCTCTATTATAGATACCAAGCCCCAGAGATCATTCACAACAACATGGAGGCAATCTATTTTTACAAGAACTGCTGTCTACGTGAATACACATTTCTTATGAAACAGCTTACCACCAAGACTAGATCACAGGTAGAATGATTAAATCAGTGTGTGCATTCTCCAGGTCTCCTCATTAGCTCCTACAAAGAACTGAAGGTTACTACAGCATTTCTTCGGAGATGCCACCCTGCCATTCCACCAAAACATTCACAACATTCAGTTTAACTACAAAAACACTTTGTGCTGTTCAAAACCCAAATTTCTCAGGCCAAAATTTATATCACAATTCATCGTATCAATCATATAATATCATACTTTCCATATTAAACACATACAGGAAAATCTCTGCAGCTTTTCTTACATCTTTTCTTCTCAGAAAAGTGGTTTATAGAATCATTTTAATGACATTATTACTATATATTTAGGATAAAAAATAGACTTAACATTTAACAGTACTGGTGAAATTTGAGGTCATCTATCATGGAAGCAAGTTCTAAACCCATGGCCCAGTTGCTGGTTTTCTGTATGTAAACTTTATTTTTGAAGATTAACAATTGCATTGTTATAGCCATGGGATACCACAACCATATAGCAAGCAATTGACTTTGTAATTTAGGTCAACCCCACTGATGTATTTGAAGATTAATTGAGGATAGTCTGAACACTGTCTTTGAGTATTTTTTATAGTGCAAGTTGAAATGTTGTGAAATCAATCATCTGGAATAATCTCACTTTGGGGTGTAATTTAAACTAACAAATCCTTCAAAAGCCATGAAATCTTTTGTCACACTAGTGCTACTTAATAGGTGCAGCAGCAAGAAAATTAAGGGCACAAATGAGAACTAGTATGCTAAGTGAAAAACCAGTGAATCCACAGTATTTATGTTTATAATATCACTAAGACATGGCAATACATGCTTTTGTTTTAAAAACATCCATATATGGAATTTCACAGAAAATTCATGAAGAGATCATGAAACCCAGTATGTCACTGTGATCCAGGCCAAATCAGAATCCCTTGAGTCAGGAAGAATATATCTTGTCAACTGCAGATTTTGTTCTCAAGGCAAAGGAAATGCTATGCTCTAGCCCCATTTATGAGGGAAAAAACATCCAGACTTAGAGCATTAACATATTTACAGAGCCAATGAATTGCAATGTACTCCAGTAAAGGAAAAAAGAAGAGTTGAGCTTGTTTTAAATTAGAAGAGTAAACTGAAATCTTCTAACCATCTCCATCTGACACCACTTTGTCCAAGGTATTTAAGTCTTTGATAATCTGATAATATCGGCGCACTGTTCCAACAAGTATTACATTTGGGGGGCTACATTTTTACCAGGGGAAAAAAAAAAGAAGCTTTAATAGTTTGACTTTTATCAAGATCAAATTAAATTACAGAACGAGACACCAAGAATCTTGAGTGATTGTTGGGAAAAAAGGCATTTCTTTCAAGCTGAGTGACAAGGTGTAGGAGGTCGAATAACATGGTCAAGCATATGGAGTTTGGTTGGCTGAAAGAAAGAATGACATTATCAGAGAAAAAATCTTTCTTTCCCATCACTTTTAATTAACTCAGAACACTTAATCAAATACCGTGACTTGGCAGCATGACTTGAAATTGATAGAAACATAAATGATTCAAAGTCTGGCTGAGTTTTTGTGTTTCAGACCCACAGTTAACAGTTTACAACAAAAAATGACAGTATTATTCTTTTATGTATAGGCACTTTAAAAATAGTAAGCCAAATTCTAGTGCTCTGCTGCCATGCTTCTGATATGAATAGCGGAAGACCCAAAACAACTCCCTGATATTTTTTTTTAAGTCTGTCCCTGAGAAAATCCTTTTACACACCATAGGATCAATAGAAACAGCCCTCATCTGTCTTTGTTCAGAGTCCCAGTAGAGGCGATCAGTGGGAGATTGTGAGACTGTTGGCATGTGAAGCCATCTGAGCTATCCTGAAATGCCTGGGGTCTAGGCTTCTAGGACTCTCCCTCCCCTTATTTTTACTTACAGGGTTCAGTACTGGGACCAGTGATGTTCAACATCTTGGTCGGGGACATGGACTGAGTGCACCCTCATCAAGTTTGCCAATGACACCAAGCTGTATGGCATGGTCGATATGTTGGAGGGAAGACCACAGAGGGACCTGGATAGACTTGAGAGGTGGGCCAGTGTGAAGCTCATGAAGTTCAACAAGGCCAAGTGCCGAATCCTGCACCTGGCTCATGGCAATCAATACCAGGAACAAATACAGGTTGGGTGGAGAATGGAGAAAGCAGCCCTGAGGAGAAGGACTTGGGGCTGTTGGTGGATAAGAAGCTCAACATGAGCTGGCAATGTGCACTGGCAGCCTCGAAAACCAATGGCATCCTGGGCTGAATCAAGAGGAGTGTGGCCAGCAGGTTTAGGGGAGGGATTCTGCCCCTCTACTCTGTGCTCATGAGACCCCGCCTGGGTCCTCAGCACAGGAAAGACATGGACTTAATTAGAACAAGTCCAGTGGAGGATCACAAAGTTGATCAGAGGACTGGAGCACCTCTCCTATGACAACAGGCTGAAGCAGTTGGTGTTGTTCAGCCTGGAGAAGAGAAGGCTCCAGGTCGGACTTATAGCATGCTTCCAGTACCTGAAGGAGGCCTACAGGAGAGATGGGGAGGGACTCTTTATGAGGGAGTGTAGCAATAGGATGAGGGGTAAGGTTTTATACTGAAAGAGGATAGATTGAGATTAATACTAGGAAGAAATTCTTTACTGTGAGGGTGGTGAGACACTGGAACAGGTTTCCCAGAGAAATTGTGGATGCCCCATCCCTGGAGGTGTTTTAGACCAAGCTGGGTTGGGCTTTGAGCAACCTGGTCTAGTCGGAGGTGTCCCTGCCCATGGCAGGGGGGTTGAAACTCAGTGGCCTTTAAGGTTCCTTCCAACCCAAACCATCCTATGATTCTATGACACAAGGCAATACGAGTGTCCTACAAACTGCAAGGATAGGGCAACCACATACTGCTGTTTCCTTGGAATACTCTTCCATAAAGTTGGGGTTCAGGAACTTTCAAAAACCAGAAGTTGCATTTTTTTATTAACTAATGACATTAGATGATTTCTATTGCACTTAGGAAACTCAGAATGCTTAATTTCTGACTTGGACTACAAGTCCCCGAGTAGGTTGCATAGGTTTTTTGATGACACGATCCAGTGCAACGAATATACAGAAATTTGATCTAACATAATCCTTATGCTCACATTTCAGGTAGTGGTGTCAGTAGTCAAACAAACAGTAAATCAGAACACTGGAGAGAAGACTGTAATGTTTTGCCATTTTCATCAGAGATGCACTCAGGAGGCTGAATAATACTGACAATGACCTGGGATCCCATTCCAATAAAGAAAAGAGATTTTCTTTCCAACTGTACCTGATGGCTATGTGGCCAAAAGTTTTCTTATGCACTTCTCTACTGAAGAAAAACATGACCAGAGAAGCCCACATTCAAAAATATCTCCACATGTAACACTGTTTTTCTGCAATTCGGTTAAAGTAAGGTCTTTTCTGTACATGTGATATGTGCTCATGATCACTCTTCAATACATCAGTGCACATGCAATAAGCCACACTTTTTACTGAAGCTCAATTTAAATGGAAAGCTAATGTCTTGTTTTGCTTTCACTAAAAGACTAATTCCTTAATGATATAATTCCTCTTACATGCTCATCAGTGAAACAAAAGAGGAGAGATTTGCTGTTGTCTTCCCCTTCCTTTTAAAAGATAGAAAGAATGGAATTCATCTAACCGAATCCATACATCTACAGCATAGGTGTCTACATCTGAGCTCTCTCCCTTTGTAATTATTGGAGAAAAATAAACACATTCTATGTACTGTTCATCTTATCCTAAAGTCTAAAACAGATGATGTGCCCAGTAAATGTGATTCCTTTTTCTCTCCACTGAGCCTAGCCTGATTAGAATCATAGAATTGTCTAGGTTGGAAGAGACCCTTGGGATCATCGAGTCCAACCATCTACCCTACTCTACAAAGTCATCGCCTACACCATGTCCCTTAGCACTGTATCTAAACGGCCCTTAAACACAGACAGGGATGGTGACTCCACCACCTCCCTGGGCAGCCTGTTCCAATGCCCTATCACTCTTTTTGTGAAAAATTCTTTCCTAATATTCAATCTAAACCTACCCTGTTGGAGCTTGAA
>BJBW01012761.1:10176-30965 GCA_004320125.1 Scolopax mira | reverse complement strand
GCAGGGGGTGGCACTGGATGGTCTTTAAGGTCCCTTCCAACACAAACCGTTCTGTGAGTTTATGATTCTATGTTCTTTTTCATCAGCAGACAAAATTCTGGAAATCAGATCCCCACATAAGCACTTATGAATCTGGGCAATCACGGTTGTAAATGTTTAGGGCAGGATTTTTCAAAAGCATTGGAAGCACACGCTCATGAAAATCCTGCTTCTAGCAGTAAAGACCTCAAGGTGCTGTAGAAATGTTTTGTAATTAGTGCAGGTAATTTGTGAAGTTGAATTATTTCCTTAGCCCCATTTTATAATGGGAAAGCCGAGGTACAAATGAGGCAGTGTATTTCCCAAGGCTCCATAGCGTGTTAGTGCCCCAACCAGAAACAGACCCTACCACTGCTCACACCGTTTCTTGCTCTAATCTCCAGAAAATTCCTTTTCTCTATGGCATAGCCAACTGGTTCCAATAATAAATCCAAGCTGTTGCAAAGATCAAGTTCATTTTTTCACTGCTTAACCCCCCCAAAAAAATTTAATTTTCAAAACACAGTTTTGGCTTTTCACCAGATAATGGATATGGTTTTAATTATTCATCTGTTTTTTGGGGCTTTTTCTCTCTCTTTTAAAAAGCCAAACATTCAACCACGCTGTTCAATACAGAGTTCCTAGGCTAGGAGCAGAGCAACTATCGTTACTGTATAAATCTTCATTATTCTTATTATAAATACACTTCTGCATTTTTCATTTTGTTATTTTTATGACTAAATATGACACCTTGAGCAAACCTCAAAATTCAGCTTAGAAACTACTCAGGATTGGAAGATTTTCCTTTAAAGGAACAGGAATGGAGTGTCCTTGTCCTGTTCGAGCTTGGCATTGATGAGGAATCTTACAAACCCACAGTACCAGACACATATGCATCTTCCCTTTATCTATAATACAAGGCAAGAGATAACATCAGATCTCTACCACGGCCCTGTGTTGATACATAAAAAACTGTGTTTGGATAAGAAAGCCAGCAAGAACATAAGTATCAATAATGAGCTTTTACTACCACTTCCTTCGAAAATACCATTGATAGGTAGAAGTCAGTCACCAATTATTTTTACTTGCTGTGAGATCGAGATAGGAACAGCAAGTCTTATCAATAAATAAATAATAATGCCAAGTCTACAATAATATGTCAATGTGACACTGAAAATAAAGATTCCAGATCTCTATATCACTTTAAGCTGTCTTATCTTCATCATATAAAAGTAATCAAAAGTTAAGACATATCGTCTCATGTAATAATAGAAAACAGATTTCATTGTGTATTTTCTCCTGGATTACTAAAATTACTTCAGAATCTCAGAAGCCATTCCAAGCTCCAAGTTTTGCTTTAAGTATCTTTATTTTATTTAATTTTATTTATCATTTCAATTTTCCCTGGCCAAACTCATCCCTGATCTCAGTCCATTGGCTACAGTTGTCTAAGTTGGAGGAAGGACTTGGCGCCTGCAAAGCAACAACAGGGAAGGCTCTAACAGAGTAACATACAGTACCAAAGGCAGAAAAACAATTTGAATTAGTTTCAAGCTCAAGCTAAAAATAGCAAATTCAAATTAAAATCTCCCAGGCCAGATTCTCATGCTCAAAACCATTAATTTTAAAAGCTGAGACCACTCAGGGCCTCCTCCCCAGATGTACTGACTGACCTTTAACTCCAGTGAAAGTTACTGAGAACTGAAAGAGCTCTGAAGCTCACAGGATTGGACCCTTCAACAGGCTAAAATCCTAGTGACCAGCTAAGAACCAGCCTGCCAGTCCTTGTGGAGAGCTCAAGGATTACCCCTCTGGTAAAACCCCAGTTGGAATTTACCCAGCAGTTTTCAGGACCAAGTTCCTAGCCCAAGAAATCAGCAGAGGTGACAAGACACACAGATACTTCAGCTGCTGGTTCCTGACACCCACACAGCACAGAGGAATCCCCACGTCTTCCTGTGATGAGCTGCTGCCTCTTTGCCAGTTCACAAATTTTTAAGGGGAAATAAACAGGTTTTCAGGTAATATCATTATCCCGGCAGCCTTTTTGCTCTGTCGTGAGGTTAGGTGCATAAACAGCAGTCATTCAGATATACCACTGAATATAAAATTCTTACTTTTCCTGGTCCAACACAATCACACAATCCTGGCTTCCTTTCACATTTTCATTGCCCAGCATCCATCTCTGTGGATTATCCCAGGAAAAGCAAGTTCTGTGTTACTTAGCTGGAAGGAAAAATGGAAAGGAGTTATTACAGATACTGGACTCACTTCATAAAATGACAAACTACTGGCTTTGAGCAATTGTAAGGTAATAATGGAGAATGAGTGACAGCTTTGTGGGCTCTGTAAAGCAGGACTTGGTGCTAACCAGGGGATGAATTGCCATGTTGCAAACAAAAGCCCCCACCCTGAGAACTGACACCTGAAACTCGTCCTCACCCAAAGAGGGAGAATTTGCGTGAGACCAAGGTTACCAGTGACCCCAAGACATAAAAAATCCTACTTGACATCTCATCATCTTTATTCAACACAGTTATCAGCTGCGGGTCTTGACATCCATCTTGATTTTATGCCAGGTTTTACAACATTGTAGGGAAGAGCATGGAAAAATGACCTGAGGGGTGCCTTAGGGACTCCAAAATCAAAAACCAAACAAATTAAACTGTAAATACATTTTTAATCTTATGATTCTTGCACACCCATGATTGCTGAGGAGTTGATGTTCTACAGCAATCAGTACTGGCCCGTGCTGCAGAATGATGATGGAGATACAGATCCTGCCCAGTATGAAGGATTTTCAGAATCTCCTGCAGAAACGTAGCAGGAGTCAGTGCCCATTACCCTTTTCATCCACAGGGAAAAGCAGAGCGAGTAACTTTTCCTTCTGCTGATGGTTGGTTTCACACATTCCAGTCACTGGAACGAGGATGCTCCGGGGCAAGATTTAAGGGAACATTCAGAAGGAGCTTCAAAGGTTGTCTCCCTCGCCCGGTGCTGTTCTCCTCGCACTACAATCATCCCCAATTAAACCACCTGAGAACCTCCATCCAGCTACTGGTGGCCGTGTGCTGCCCTCTCACGGGTTGCAAACAGCAGAGCAGCAGCCACAGAGGCAATAAATAGCAGGGAGGTTTTGGAGTGTCCCTGTCACCATCAGCTGGATTTATGGCACGCCGCAGTGACTGTATAACCACAGTCAGTGATTTAGCAGCTCTGCCTGGCCTTCCTTAAGAGGGTACAGGGCTCATGAAGTGTTGTGTGACACCGAAATACCAGCCGGTTCAGAAGCAGCACTCGGTGCTCCAGGTCTACTAGTCTCTGCTCCATCGTAACTAGTGGTCTCATTCGCTCCAGGAACTGCCATCCTTGCTGTCGAAGGCCTGGGGGAGTAAAGAGGAGGAGAGGGAGGATTAGGCTGTACCTGATCCAGCTCTAAAGTGCTGGGCTGACAACCCCAAACGCTGGACCTTCCGCCTGCTGAGTGGTCTAACCTCAGAGCACTTTGGCTGGGATTCAGAGCATAGATTCTGGAGAAGAAAAGGCTCTGGAGAGACCTTAGAGCCCCTTCCAGTCCCTCAAGGGGCTCCAGGAAAGATGGGGAGGGGACACTGGATCAGGAAGGGGAGCCATAGGAGGAGGGGGAAGGGATTTAAACTGAAAGAGGGGAGATGGAGATGAGATCTCAAGGAGAACTTTGGTGTGAGGGTGGTGAGAGCCTGGCCCAGGTTGGCCAGAGAAGCTGTGGCTGCCCCATCCCTNNTGTGGTGGGAGGTGTCCCTGCCCAGGGCAGGGGTGGCACTGGATGGGCTTTAAGGTCCCTTCCAACTCAAACCATTTGCTGATTCTCTTCCTCACCCTAGTAAAGCACGCTGAGGCTCTTGCCCTCTGCTGACATTGCCAACAAGTCCGACCTCGTAAACCACGTGCCAGCACCACCAGCAGCTTCTGTGCTGCAGACTTACAGCAGAGAGTGAAAAACTTCCACACAGCTTCTTCCAGCACCTCCAACCCCTGTGAGAAAACCTTGAAGAGATGACCCAATGACTTCTAAAACACCACAAAGCCTGAATATTAGCCTTTTACTACACCCAATTACTTGGGATACACAATGAGTTTCCACGATACTTGAGCAGAGAATGGCACAGTCCTGGGTACTACTACATGAAGTAATTAATTCTTCCCTTCATTTAAAAGCCTTGTGGTTTTTTTAAGGCAATCCCATGGTGCGTGGGGGCCTGGGCTGGCAGCTTGGGAGTGCTAAAATGAATTCATCCCCTGTCTCAGAAAACACCAGCATCTTTTAATTTGGGAATTTGGGATTTGATGTATTTTCTCTTCTCACATGTGAAACTTTGGAGTGTGCAGTAGACCTCATCTTCTCCCTCCATTGAAGGGACTGGAAATTCACTTATACTTGTACCCTGGGCATGAGGTGTCTCCAGGAACTGTCCCACTAAATGGAGGCTGCAGGGCAGGCCCCCCTGCCCCTCTCCAGGCCGGGTGGGCAGCCTCCCTCCCTCCCTCCCCTCCTCCAAGGGGTCGGACATTTCCTCGCTGCCTCAACACCCCCCTTCGCCGCCGCTGCTGCCCCAGGAGAACCCTCCTCTTCCCCTAAACCTCTCCCTACTCCTTACACCCGCCTCCATCTTGCGCCTCCCCCCCCACCCCCCCGCCACCGCCCGCCCGTGGCGCTCCTCCTGCCGCCAGGGGGAGCTGTGGCGGGGGCGCCCGTGGCGGCGGGGGCGCCGCTCTCTCCGCCCGCCGGGCGCCGCGGAGGAGGCGGCGGGGCAGCGCGGCGGCGGAGCGGGCCGCGGGGTCGGTGTGAGGCGGTGCTGGCCGCGGCGGGGCCGAGCCGGGAGGCGAAAGCCGCGGCCCCGCTAAGCTCCGCCGCGGGGGCTTTGGGGGGGAGCAGCAGCATGGCCGCCAGCCTGTGGATGGGGGACGTGAGTGTCCGGCCGGGACCCGCGCGGGGCTTTGTGAGGCGGGCAGCGGGGCGGCAGGGCCGGCGGGAGGGCAGTGGGGCGGCCGGGCCCGGGGCGACCGGCGGGGTCTGGGGCGCACTGACTGACTGACACCCTCACACTCACTCCCCGACCGGCTGACTGACACCCTCACACCGACCGGCTGACTGAGTGAGTGACTGACAGGCTCTCTCGCACTGACTGACTGACTGACTGACTGACACCTTCACACAGGCTGACACCCTCCCGCCGACACCCTCCCGCCCTGACACAGCCTCACGGCCCCTCACACACCCTGACACCCGCGTAAAGTCCCGGGCTGACTGACACCCTCACCCCCACTCCCTCCTGTGCACGCTGGCGGGCTCATGCAGGCTGACATGCACACTCACATGCACTGACACACGCAAAACACACACCCAGAGACACTATCCCCGGCCCGACAGGCACGTTTGTGGGCAGTTACACACTCACAGGTTACACTCACACACTCCAGAGTGACTAGCCAGGGTGACAGGCACACTGGTGGAACTTACACCAGTGTCTGGTGATAGCTGTGCTCATGCTGGTGGGCTGGCACGCTCGTGGGCACTGACATATTCTCACACTCTCGTGCTCTGTTAGGCACTTACACACTCATGTACTCACAAGCCTGCCCGCTTGCATGTTTCTGGGGTTTATACGCTGGCTTATACACTCATGTGCCTGTAGACACTTGCATGCTTATGGTCATATGCTCTAAAGCACTTACACACTCACACGTGTGCACTCGTGCTTGTGGTGCTGGGCTCACACACTTGTGCTTACGCTTGGAGCCACTTACTTGCTCTCTCCTGCTTGTATGCACCCATCCAAGAGTGTCCCTCACTGCCATCCCCCCCCCCATGCACACCTGGGGGTGCGTTCACACTTATTAGGCTCATCATACTCTTGTGCCTCTGCCCCTCATCACTTGCCACTGTACACACACTCTTTCATACACACTCACACCCAGTAGTGCTTTGCCACCCCCACCCATGCCTGCATGTGTGTGCTCACATTGTATTGCAGTGTCTGCACTATCTGCCACTTTTACACTCGCATATACACCCCCACTGATGTGTCAGTGTCCTTGCTGCTGCCACATGCTTTTACACACCTGCATATACATACAGACATGCACGTGCAGTTCCACCAGTGGATCACAATTGCCATGTTGCCTGTTACCTGCACAAAACGCCTTTCTCCAGCCCCTTTCCTACAGACTCACAGCAGAACATTGCATAGTCCTGCTTGCACACACATGTACACACATGTGGGCTTCCTCAGTCTCTCTCATGTGTGTGTGTGTGTGTGTACACACATCAGTGAGGATCCCACTGGGCACTTCTCTTACACACTCATTCACACACACCCCCCAAGTTTGCCATCACATTGCACACATACACTCATGCAGCCAGACTCCAAGGAGTCTGCTGGCCCTTTTACCCACACAAAGGGTTATCTACCACCTCCCACCATAAAATCATCTTTTTTTGGTCACCTCTCTCACAAGCAGGCCGTGGCTCTGTGAAACACACACGTACACCCCCAATCCCCTCTGGCTTTGCTGTGCCCACACACCACGGCATCACCCCTCTGCGTGGTGTGTCTGTACCTTGCACTGCCTCCTGCTCCTGGCACACATAACGGAGACCTTTCAGCTTCACTCTCACACCTCCACGGGGCATCTGCTGCCTTTTGCACGTGCGAGTGCAGTCTGGTGACCCGCTGTCAGACACTGCACCTTCTGTCACACGCAGGGATGACGGAGCCACCTGGTACCTGACAGACACGCGAACACACTCGAGGGCTGTCAGTTACCATGAGGCCACCTGTCATACTCTCACAGGTGTGTGTGTATATATATATATATATATGTATATATACTCATAGGGAGCTATATATGTTCCCCCCACCCACCCTGACCCTGTGTTATTCATCAGATGCAGCGCTCCCATCAGTGTGCATCTTGCACAAACCCCAAATTTCCCTTAGTTCCCTCCTCTGCCTTCTATTACACCAAGAAGCATCCTTTTCCCTCAGTCCAGCATAAATTTGGTCCACGCTGCAGTGCCATTTCATCCTTTTCACTCGGTCACCCCGTGCAGACACCTGCTCACCAGCACGTTCACTCACACACGGTGCCCCTTCAGGGACCACACTGCCACCCCCTCACCTGTGACACGTCACAGAACAAAGCTCAGACCTGTGGGACAGGGTTAGGGGTCTCCCCTCCAAGTGCTGCCCCCATTATCTCCACAGTTATGGGAGGTAGACACGGCTCTGCAGACCCCAACCCCAGCTTGGGGTGGGGGGCTGTGTTACCTGACTAGTGCCACCCCTTTGTTGGAGCACTCTGGGCTACGCCGTGCCTGTGTCCTGGTGGCCCTGCCACACAGAGCAGGAGCCTGTCACCTCCTTGTCCCCTGCTCCCGTGTAGTGACCGCTTGGTTTGTTGCTGTATATTTCTGAGTGGCTTTTGTCCTTCTGTGAAAGCTCCCTGTTCTCTGAAATTCATGCTGTCTCTTGGGTTCCACTTTGCAGACTGTTGAGCCTGGTTCATGCATGCCTGCTGGTTTTGAGTGGCATCGACCCTCTTAAATGAGTCTTCTTTTTGAAGTGTAAGGGTAAAATACTTCTCAATAATGTTTTAACTGCTTAGGGTGACATTGACACAAAAATTCTCCTTTTTGTAGATGCCTCGGTCTAACTTTTTTTTTTTTTTCTTTACTTTTATAGCTGGAGCCATATATGGATGAAAACTTTGTTTCAAGAGCCTTTGCCACCATGGGAGAGCTTGTACTGAGTGTAAAAATCATTCGAAACAGGTTGACAGGGTAACTGTTTATGCTTGTTCTCAGTTTGTTCTAGCAGTGCCTTTGGATTGAACCCTTTGCCCATCGCTGGTCCTGCCAACAGCGTGGGTATATTGAGGGTAGCAATGGAGAGGGTGATTGCTGGCTCTTTGACCAAGGTTTGGCCCACATCCTGCAGTTCTTCAGCAGTTATTCAGAGTGGCAGATGTCCACCATATTCCCTGTGGGAATTCCACCTCCTGGGCTGCAGGCTCCTGTGACCAGCCTGTGTCAATGGTTGCACTAGGGCAGTTCCACGGTGCTGGCAGAGGTGGGAAGTCTGACTTGGAAAAAGAGGGATAGGAGAAGCTATTGAGTTAATTGGGAATAGAGCAAACGACTGCACGCAGAATAAAGTAGTGTCGTGATCTTGTAAATGTTGTAATTTCAGTTTTTGGTTGGTTAAACTTGGGTGGGTTAAAATAGTAAGCGAACTAATTGTGAGCAAAACTAGTTTCTATGTGCTTATGTTGACATGACCTGCTGGTAAGTAGGGGCTCTCACTTTATTTGAGATCTAAGATTACTTTGTAAGCTTCTTTTTGGTAGCTAATGCTTTTACTTCAAAAAAGAAATTGTTCTAAGTATTGCAACTATAGCAAATTTCCTACCAGTTCTCTAAAAGTATAATATTCCTTCTCAGATGTGTTTTAAATCTGAAATCTTTCTCTCTCCTCTCCTGTGTCGTATGTTCAGAATTCCAGCAGGCTATTGCTTTGTAGAATTTGCAGATCTAGCTACTGCAGAGAAATGTTTACATAAAATCAATGGAAAACCGCTTCCTGGTGCCACACCGGTAAGTAAATGAAATCAGCCAGTTGGGAAGCAAAAACTTCCCAAGTTCCTTCCAAAACTTCCAGAAATGGGAAGGAGTAGATAATGTGAAGTCTATATTTTGCATTATTACAGACAGATTCAGAGTTAGCAAACTGGGATTCTTCTTTTCTTTAGAGTTAAATTAATGAGTATAAAACTATTAGTGTTCTTGCTCAGAAAATTGTCGGGAAAAAATACTAATTCCTATGTGAATGTCTTGATAAAATTTAGGTATGGAAATGTTGTGTTTCTGAGGAAGTACAGGATGAATTTGCAAGTTCACACTGTGTTTTGAGTAACTTTGATTCGCAAGAGTAACGCGACTTTTACGCCTCGCGTTATTCTTGGCCTTTAGCAAACACAAGTTACTCAAACCTCTTTACAGTGGAGAAGGAGCTAATGCATTGTATAATTGCAATACATAACAAATGTCTTGGACACATAAAAGCTGGGTGGTTCAGAAGAGGAGGAGGAATGGTAGTCAGAGAGGCTAATTTTAGGATGTTGACTCAAAGGTGTGGTAGATTCGAAGGGGACGGCTGACACAGCTGCCCCTGTACCCTCAGGAGTTGGCTACAGTCTCTGGGGTGACTGGTTCACAAAGCAGCTCTAGAATCACCTCAGTTACAGGGTAATACTAAGCTGTTGCCTGTTTCAGTGTAGTTAACACCCTGAGTAGGAGACTGGGAAGTTTGGGTGTTGTTCCTTGAACTGTTGGGTCAATCTTTCCCAGAGGATGGTGTTCCCTATTAACCCCGGAGGTACCCAATTCCCTGTCTGGTTTAATGAGCCCTTATACTGCAAATCAGAGCCCCCAGTTAAGGGAAGCTGATCTTCCTCCCTGCCTTCTATAGTCACTAGAGAGAGAAAGAGAGCAGCTCTTGCAAGGACTAATATAATAATTGAAGGTTGGTTTCGGGAATACCTGCCTTTATCCACAATTTAATTCAAAATGTAGCATAGAGGGATGATTTATCTGAGACACAGAGGGAATTACAGATGTCAGACTGAGATCCATCCAGTGTGGGCAGCCCAAATCAGTGCACTCAGCAGGTGACTGTCCTCTCATCTCTCATTTAGAAACTGAGTGTGGTTCACTCTTTTATTTATTTTTAAATACCAAATCAGCCAAAGGAATAACAGTGAGCCAGGAGGGTGCTGCTGTCTCCATTTTATAGAGCTAATGTCCCCAGTTCCCATCTGAGTGCAATACTCTCAGGTCTCTCATTGCTTTCAAACCCAAAAATATTATGATGAAGAGTGAAATCCCCCCCAAAAGATGAAAGTGCTTCACAGTGGAACCTAAATTTTGTGTTAGCTTGTAAACAGTCCCCAGAAGGAGCTCTGTACTGCTGCGCACCAGTGAATACAAGCATGCAGGGAACACGAATATAGCCTAGAGTTAAGTCTTTGCTCTATTTCCCAATAATTATTTACGCTGTCTTTGAGGGAAGAAAGTACATCATCCAAGGTGCAGGAGCGCACTGGGCCCTCTGCTCTACTGAACAAATGGCCTGATCTCTGGGCTGTAGGCTCCCAGTAACCTTGCTTTGGCCAAATTCCCCTGTGCCACTGTGTGGTGCAGAGGGATATCTGCTTTGGACACCTGTTGGGAGACAGGAAAATGGTTTTGAAGCCCCTCAGGCTGATGAGGGAATCCAGTATAGGTCTTCTACTGTCTGGGTGAGTTTGGACACCAGAGTTATTGTAAAGGAGTCCAATCTTTTGCTTCTTCCTCTGCCAGAAGAAAATAGCAATTGCACTGTGTGGTGAGCTGGTTGTGTGCTAAGCATCGTGTAAGAATTTCCATGGGATTAAGACCCTCGGGATTTTGAGGCAGAAGACTAACTGCTCCTTAGATCTTGGTCTAGACTTGAATGGGAATCACAGAATGACATGGGGTTGGAAGGGACCTCTGGAGATCATCTCCTCCAACCCCCTGACAAAGCAGGTCCCCCCAGAGCAGGTCCCACAGGAACGTGTCCAGGTGGGGTTTGAATGTCTCCAGAGAAGGAGACTCCACCACCTCCCTGGGCAGCCTCTGCCAGGGCTCTGCCACCCTCACAGGAAAGACGTTCCTCCTCATGTTGAGATGGAACTTCTTATGTTCAGGTTTATGCCCATTTCCTCTTGTCCTGTCCCTGGGTGCCACTGAAAAATGACTGGCCCCATCCTCCTGATACCCACCCTTGAAGTATTTATAGGCATTGATCAGTTTCCCCCTCAGTCTTCTCTTCTCCAGGCTAAAAAGCTCCAAGTCCCTCTGCTTTTCCTTATAAGAGAGATGTTCCAAGCCCCTCATCACCTTTGTAGATCTCTGCTGTACCCTCTTCATCAGTTCCCTGTCATCCTTGAACTGGTGAGCCCAGAACTGGACACAGTGCTCCAAAGTTGGACACAAGTTGCTGAACCATGGTAGGATGGGGGCAGAGAGTTCCAGATGTGCCAGTGGGCAGACATCTGGCCTCCTGGGAAATTTGTTTAAAAAGAAAATGAGGTGCAAAGTTTAGGGAGGCCTCCAGTGTCAAAGAACAGGTAGAACTTTCAGAATAAACCTCAATTTGGGCAGTTAGTAAAGTTCAGCCATACTTCCAGACTCGAGGATTGATTCAATTTTCTGATGTGGCAGATTCTCATCTGCCAGTGGTTGGAAATCACAAATGTCCAACTGTCTGTGCTATCATTTAATTTCAAGACCTTACAATTAGAAATCATTTAATATTTGTTATTAGCACCTCTGTTTTCCCTTCTTGCTTAAAGATAACCAAAATGTGATGCTCAGTAAGGTTCACCTCTCACTAGCTTTAGAAACTATTGAAGTAAAGATAAGCCAGACCTCTTACTTCGCTGATTTTCATTATTAGATCTGGACTGCCATCAAATCAAAATGTTATCCTTTGTACCCTAACTGGGTGACCTCACTGCATTGAACACCTGTCAGCCTTTAAAAAGCTGTGCATAATAAGTTTATTGTATTTTTCCCTAATTGTTTGGGTTCATTTTTGCCTTGTTTCAGGCAAAGCGATTTAAATTGAATTATGCAACATATGGAAAACAGCCTGATAACAGGTAAGTGCTGACTATTCAAATGTTAGTTTTGCCTATTTAATGCCTCTTTATCGATTGCCTTGCAAAGAATATTCAAAATATGTAAACCCCCAAGTTTTTCGCTGCCAAATGAGATGTTCAAGACCAGGCTGGATGGGGCTTTGAGCAACCTGCTCTAGTGGGAGGTGTCCCTGCCCATGGCAAGGGGGTTGGAACTTGATGATCTTTAAGGTCCCTTCCAACTCAAACAATTCTAGGATTCTGTGAAATTTGGGTGGGAGAGCATTCCTGAGATGGGTACAACTAATATTTGGACCATTTTGTCTAGCAGTGCCAGATAACTAAATCCTGCAATTAAAAATGTCAGTGATATTAAACTGCCTTGGCACATGCTGTAGATAGGTGTGATGCTGTAGCTTGGTAGCACTTTCTATATATCTGCAGATGCATCCCATCATAATACCATATAACACCGTGAATGTCTTTAGCATCTGAAGGTAAATGTGGTGGTTTCACACCACCTGACGTTACCCCCTGGAGTCCCACAACAGGCAGCAGAGAGAAGGGTGCCCTGAATTGCCCTCTGGAGGAGCCCATCGTTCTCCATGGGCAAGAAAAGGTGCCCAAGGAGGCAAAGGGGCTGATTTAGGCTCCTGAGGTTTGGGGAGGTGTGAGTTCCTTTCACAACTCCAGTCCAGAAATACTTACACGCTGACAATAATCATAACACTAAAGAGTTGTTCAGGGAGGGGTGTACGAGGGTGAAAGCAACAGAGTCCTGCAGTTTATTAGTGTAGTGTTAGTCATGTCTCTGCAATTATATTCTTATTTTAGATGATTATTTATGAACCTTTTACAAACCCAACATTTTAGATTAGAATCAAGGCGTGACAGACGGGGCCAAGAGTGAGATTGATGTTTGGTACCTAATTCTTACCACCTTCCATCTGCTCTGGAAATGGAAATGGATAACAAGCCTTTCTGATTCCAGCATCTTGCCCCGGGAGTCTTTAGCAGAGGGAGGAGGACAGAAACACAGCAGATTGATGAGAAGTGTCTTTTAACATATTTAAACTTGCTAGCATCCAAGTATCTTAGTTCATATGTTGGAATTTAAGATCAGTATACTGGAAATAGCAAATCTAGAAATGAAACGTTAATGTTTTCTTGCCATATTAGAAATATCATGTGAGAACTATAAAATGAAATTCTTTTTGAATAAAAAGCAGTGTTGAGTAGATTAGTTGTGCTGCTTGAATTAACTTGAAAAAGCAGTGTCAATAAAAATTTTAGACACTTAAGCAGCCTAACTGCTGATGCTTTAAAATATCCATTAAATGGTCCTTTATATCACTTTTTAAATATTTAGGCTAAATGTTAGCTGTCGCTCAGCACACCTCTGCTTTTGTATGAGTGTACTTAAAAAGTTTTCTTTTGTTTTCTTTAGTCCAGAATATTCACTTTTTGTGGGAGACCTGACTCCAGATGTGGATGATGGCATGTTATATGAATTTTTTGTTAAAGTTTATCCATCGTGTAGGGGTGGAAAAGTTGTTTTGGACCAGGCAGGAGTATCCAAGTAAGTCATCTTTTATTCGTTCTTTTCTTTCACTTCACCTGCAGCAACAGGAAAGATACAATGCAGCAAGGGAAAAAAGAATAGTTCTATCAGCTTAGATTTTTGTAATCTTAAAATACAGTATACTTGGACTTTCAATCTAGTGTATGTTTGGGGTTTGATAGTCATCACAGTGTATTGTCACTCAGGTTGGCAGTATGTTAGTGCACTTCTGAAAATTTTGAAAACTGTCTAAGTAATGTTGAAACACCGTTTTCCTGGACTCTCAGATGGAATTGTGCTTTTAGAGTCTTTAGGCCGTTGAGTGTACACCCCTGTGAAGGCTTTACAGCTTTTTGTTTCAAATAGGGCAGGGCAATCAAAGCTATGATTCATTGTCAGGTACTTAGTAGCCACCTTGTTCATCTTCACTGGAAATGTCTTGCCAAAAACAGATGTCAAAAAGTCAGGTTTCTTAACGTGATTAAAACATTTTGTAAAGAGCAGGAAATGAAAATTTATTTTCCAGAAGAGGGACCGGTTTGTGAGCATCCTTATTTTCAAAACAGAACATGGCTTCAGTGAAAGGCAACTGATGCAATACCTATGAGAATGTGGTGATAAGACTTAGGATATGGCTGTACATCTCCCCTCTTTCTCACATAAGGATTTCTCAGTCTTAGACATGTTGGTTTGAAGGAACCTCCGGAGGTCATCTGGGCCAACTTCCTACTGAGCAGGACCTCTGCCAGTGCTGGAGCAGGTCAGCCATGGATTGTGTAGCCTGGGAAACCTCCCAGGATGGCGATAATACAACCTGTCTGGGCAGCCTGTTCTGGAGCTGCTCTGCCTCCCTAATAGTGAAATAATTCTTCATCTGCAACCTGAACCTCTTGCAGAGCTGCTCAGTCATTCTCTGGCTGTGAAGTCACCCTCATGCTCCTGCTGCCACCTCACCTGAGACCCACACTGCCAAGGTGGGCTCTGGGTGCCCACTTCC
The DNA here is from genome assembly GCA_004320125.1 of Scolopax mira. Classification (NCBI taxonomy): domain Eukaryota; kingdom Metazoa; phylum Chordata; class Aves; order Charadriiformes; family Scolopacidae; genus Scolopax; species Scolopax mira. The sequence goes on along the minus strand of BJBW01012761.1, from coordinate 16,686 downwards.
CCTCTTCAGAGATGTAAACCCAGCAGTTCTTGTTTTGCTGCTTCAATCCCTGCCTATAAAATAGGTCTTGGGTAGTGGAGGTGGGGCCATTAGTTGGGCTTTGGGAACTGTAACTTTTTGGAACATCTAGGAAGATGCAGTCCTCAGGGAGACGGAATCTGTGGTAGCTTGTGGAAAGAGCAGGGATGGAAAGGCACAGTGCTCTCCCTTTCCAGGGCTGGGGTGTTCCTGCCAGGGGCTTTGTTGTGACGTGTTGTGACACTTACTCAAAGCTGAGGCAACTGCAAATGTCACTGTGAGATGTGAGAGAAGAACCTGGGTCTTGTGGACATGCCTAGTGTAGCCCTGGCCCTTCCAGCCAGGGCTGGTAGATCAGGAAGGTCCCCTCCCAGCACCTCCTGTCCAGGCAAGGGAGGAGCTGGGAGCCTGATGCCGTGGTGCTGTCTCTGCTTTCTGCTGAGGGTGCAGGCTGTGGGGCTTCTGACTGCAGGGACAGGACAGAATGGCTGCCAGGGAGGTCCTGGCCATGAAGAAACAATTTCTTGGTGGATTTTGTTCTGTACTAACATCTGGTTTAGCCATTGGTGTGAAAAAAGTAGAAAAATTGGAAGAATCACTATCTCTTTTGCTGCATCCAACGTCTGTTCCTGCACACCGCATCCAACTCTTTAGCTGCCCGTCTTTATTTTGGAACTCCAGTATTCCCAGATTCCCTTACACACTTCTGGTCCCATCTGAAGGCTGACCCTGAAGAAGGACTCTGCAGGAGTAAGCTTAGAAACTTACACACTTTGTGTGCCAATACCTAAACTGACTTAAAAGGTGACTTGCACTGCCTTAGTTTGCCAGTCTTTTCGTAGAGGGCAAGTTAAACAGACTGGATACCCACGTGGTTTTGCCTTGCTTCATTATCCAGTTTGTATATAGATAAACCTGAGCTTTGATTTGGTCTTCTGTATGTGAGGAGTGCACATACATACATGCATATGTCTATAAAAGTATACCTTTGGATTCTGTATTTTATGGGGCACTGACTGCTCTGTAAATAGCTGCCACGAGTAAGAAGTGATGCTGCTTTCCAAAGAGCGTGTTACTTGGTGTTTAAGTGTTCCCACAGAAGAAATAATAGGCTGTAAATTTACACCCTTGCTTACGGCTGGTTCTTTTCCTGAGGTAGACAAGCCCTTTCCCTCCCAAACTCCTTCCTTTGCCCAGATGGATTCCTCTTCCCACACCTCAGTCTTTGATCTTTCTGCTGCGTGAGGTGGCCCATCCCATCTCGGGATCCTGGCACTGCCCTCCTGGATGCTCTGGCGTGGCCTCTGACTCATGGCAGCATCACAATCTCACTTCCAATTCCCCAGAATCCACTGGCACAAGAACTACTTTACTTTTGTGAAGCCCTTAAAAATGCCACCAAAAAAACCCAACGGACAGTTTTCAAGCATTTTGCAAAAGCAACTGGCAGAAGGAATCATTTAATCTGTACTAAAAACCCTAGTGAAAGCGGTTCGTTTGCTGTGTTTTTCAAAACCAGTTTATATTTCACCTTAGGTATTTTTTTCAAAAAGAAGGCATGGCTTTTGTTTTGTTTTGTTTGACATGAATCATTCTGTATCTCTTGCAGAGGTTACGGGTTCGTGAAATTCACGGATGAACTGGAACAGAAACGAGCTCTGATGGAGTGTCAGGGAGCTGTGGGGTTGGGCTCTAAACCTGTACGCTTGAGTGTGGCTATACCAAAAGCGTGAGTATAAGAGCAGCCAGACCTTTCTATAAGAAACCACGGGTATTTTTAAATGGCTTGTAGTGGTTTGGGTACATTTCCTGAATGTTTCCATCACCAAGTGGAAGGAATAACCTACAAAAACCAATCAAGTAGCTGGAGGAATTAAAAAAAAAAATTAGAACAAAAGATCAAGACGAAACATTTTACAATGGTTTTGTTTGTATACATTATTAAACACACACACATGTTTAAATATGAACGCACACAAGTAGACACACTGTATTTAAATATGGTTATTTTTGAAGTATATATTCCTTTGCTTTAAATTGAAATAGCCTAAATCTGCTTGTTGATGTCTGGGTAGCAAAGCTCTATTACCTTGCTAATTCTATTATAATGTCTACTGAACTTAAATTTTTTGGGGCAGGGATTAACTTTTTTTTCTGTGTTTGTTCAGAACCTGATACAATGAGATCCTGCTCTGACTTGGGGCTCGTAGCACTAGGGTAATACGAATAATAGTAATTGCTCCCTATTTGAATAATATTTAGATTTTCAGTGACCTCAGAAGTCTTGGGGGGATAAGGAAGAGAAAAGCAGAAAAAGAGGGTTTATTGTGGTGAGAAGATTTATGTTTCCCTCTTCCCACTTCTCACTAATTTCATCATAGCTTTATGTGTGACATATTTTCATTTTCAAACAATATTTGTCATCTCATTATTTCAAATCTTGATAATCAGGTGGGATTCACAGTTCCTTGGGAATGAGAATTTTAGTCAGCTCACAGGCTATTTAAGTTTTTTTTTTTTTAATTACTTGTACTTCTTTTTGCTTCATGTGTTCCTTCAGCTCTGTGAGTTGAAGATCACCCAGTTCATTGGAATGGGGACAACCAGTTGTCACTCGGGCTTCTGTACGATAGTGGTAGAAGGGAGAGATTTTTGCCTATTCTTACTAAAAAAAAACCCAGTTCTTTTGCAAGGCCCTAAATTTTTAATTCTTTACGTAAAGCAAGACTCAGTACCTGGTCTCAGGAAGCTGCAGAGTGCTTTATTTAAATAATTTTATCATTACCGGTTCAGGATTGTTCTAATCTGAGGCTCATAGTCCTGAACTCTTCCCTTCCCAAAGCCAGGAAGGGATACTAAATTAACTCATAAAGAATGAAGATGAATATGAATACAGGAAAGGGCGTTAGGTTTAAACCACTTCTTTCTTTCTGCAAATGTATGCAAATGAGAAATATCGCTGCAGTAAATAGTGAATATATTTTAAAGACTGAAATTTGCATGTTAGACTAAGCCTTGCTTATGTACCATGTTGTATCTTAAACTCTTTCGCTGCTTTTGTTTCATAGTTGTTCTGCATTATTTGCAACTTATGCCTGCTTTATTTTTTTAAGTAATCGTGTGAAATCAATGGAGTACAATCAGATGTACAACTATAATTATAACCAATATTACCAACAATATCACAACTACTATGCCCAGTGGGGCTACGACCAGAACACGGGCAGTTACAGCTACAGCTACCCCCAGTACGGATACACGCAGAGCACGATGCAGGTAGGACAGTGTGAGGTACTCACCTTTCCGTGGGCTCTCAGCACAGAAACAAGAGGTTCTTCACAAAAAAGGTGGTGGGCACAATTTATTTTCAAGCCCTGAGGTCTTAATCTAGCTACTCGATGAGGAAACAGAAATGTTGAGCAGACCCTGGGGCGTGCTGTTGCCTCGTGCGGGAGATATTGCTGGGATTGGAGGGATGAAAAGGTCTGAAGGACACAAAGGGGCTCTTAATCACAGAGTCACAGAATGATAGAGGTTGGAAAGGACCTCTGGAGATCATCCGGTCCAACTCCCTGCCAGGGCAGGGCCACCCAGAGCAGGTTGCACAGAAATATATGGAGGCAGAGTTTGAATGTCTCCAGAGAAGGAGACTCCACCACCTTCCTGGGCAGCCTCTGCCAGGGCTCTGCCACCCTCACAGGAAAGACGTTCCTCCTCATGTTGAGGTGGAAACTCCTGTGGTCACGTTTGTGCCCGTTCCCTCTTGTCCTGTCCCTGGGCACCACTGAAAAATGACTGGCCCCATCCTCTTGACACCCACCCTTGAAGTATTTATAGGCATTGATCAGATCCCCCCTCAATCTTATGACAGATTCTCCAGACAAAAAAGATCCAAGTCCCTCAGCCTTTCCTTGTAAGGGAGTTGTTTGAGGCCCCTTATCATCTTCGTAGTCCTCTGCTGTACCCTCTCCAGCAGTTCCTTGTCCTTCTTGAACTGGGGAGCCCAGAACTGGATCCAGTGCTCCAGCTGGGGCCTCACCAGGACAGAGTACAGGGGAAGGATGACCTCCCTCGACCTGCTGGCCACACACTTCCTGATGCCCTCCAGGATGCCATTGGCCTTCTTGGCCACCAGGGCCCATTGCTGGCCCATGGTCATTCTGTTGTCCACCAGGATTCCCATGTTCTTTTTCCACAGAGCTGCTTTCCAGCAGGTCAACCCCCAACCTGTCCTGGTTCAGGGGGTTATTCCTCCCCAGGTGCAGCACCTACGCTTGCCCTTGTTGAATTTCATAAGGTTCCTCTCTGCCCAACTCTCCAGCCTGTCCAGGTCAAATACAGTTGTGAACAGTAGAAGGGTTCTCTCAATACCAGAACAGCCAGTTGGACAGCCAGTGCTGAGGCTGCCTTCTGGGATCCTTCATGAGCCTTGTTTTAGAGGACAGAACAGATCAGGAAGGTCACCCAGCTTCACCACAGAAATCTGAAGAACTGCTGCTGTTAGAAATCTAGTGTGGGATCTCCCCCATGGAGTGGAACATGAGGTTTATGTGTGAAGAATTCTGTTGTAATCAGTCAGAAATAAAAGTCAGTGTGTGACAGTAGTGATCAACAGGTGATGTTTGTAAAGAAAAGATAAATATCTCCTGTCCTAAAGTGTTTGGTTTTCTCCTTGCAGACGTATGAAGAAGTTGGTGAGGATGCATTGGAAGGTATGTTTCTTGAATTCGGTATTGAAGTTGTCTGTCTGTTTTGCACTGATTAGAGGTAGTATTTCACAAATTAGCCCCTAATTGCAATGTATCGTATACCTTTTTCTTTGAGTAAATCTGAGGTTTAAAAAAAACGTGGGTCACTATCACCTCGTGCAAGTGCAACCTTATTGTACAGTTCCTGTTCCTCGTCTGAACCTTGTCAGGGCTGAAATTAATTGATTTCACCAGCAGTGAGATTTTAAATGGCTATAGCACTTGAACTTTTATCCTTTTTTAAAAGTATTTTTTCTGGTATGCTTCAAAAACAATGTAGATATTCTGTTTTTCTGTAAAATCTTGGAATTTAGAGCTCCAGGATCACAAAATCACAGAATGATATGGGGTTGGAAAGGACCTCTGGAGATCATCCAGTCCAACCCCCTGCCAAAGCAGGTCCATCCAGAGCAGGTCCCACAGGAACGTGTCCAGGTGGGTTGGAATGTCTCCAGAGAAGATGACTCCACCACATCTCTGGGCAGCCTAAGACTAAGACCCAAGTCCCCCCACCTTTTCTTGTCCCTCAGCGTGTTCTTTTTGCTTGAAATGGGGCACTGAAACATGTTGGTGTTTTAGATACACATACAAACAGTTGTCATTTAGTGATACAAGAAAAACATCATTTCATACCAGCAGTTCCAAATTTCCATCTGGAGTGGAATATGTGCTGTTTAGTATATCTTATTCTACTCTTTAAGAAAACCTGTAGGAATGAAATGGTAGGAGTGGAAATCAGCTGGATCCTTTACAGGATCCATAGGTATCGGTAACGATGTCACTGAGAAAGCCTTTAATGGCTTTTTGTTGCAGAGAGCCTTCCTTTCTCCGAAATTCACACACGGATGCTATTGTTAGAATGTCTCTGGGGTGTCTTTTTCTCATTGATTAAATGGATATGTTGAAATTTATAGGAAGCTGGAATAATGTATTGCTGGGGTATCATTCCTTTTCCTCCTGTTCTCCTGCGATGTGTTACCACATGGTGTAGCTCAAAGTGAATGAGGTTACAGGCATTTTATTCCTGATGTGTTTGGTAGTTTTCCCATCCAGTCGGTGGGTTCCTCTGACTCTGATAGTTGTGTACTAACCCATGGGATTGTGCTAATCTGATAACCCCAGTTTTAGAGTGAGGGTGGTGTTGGATTGTGGGTCAGGTGAGGTCGACATCCTATGGATGGTCTGGGGAATACAATGAGTCAGTTTGTGTGAAGCATTAAGTGTGTGTTGGGAGAAGCAGAATTGTACCCACTGGGATGCTCTCTGGCTCCAAAATGATTTACAAATCTTTCTTCCAACTGTATAATAGGGGACATATTCATAGAGAATTCACTGGATGTCGCTGGCACTTCTTTAGTTTCTAACTGAAATACTGCATCCCCAGCAGCGTGGCCAGCAGGGTGAGGGGGGGCATTCTGCCCCTCTGCTCTGCTCTGGGGAGACACCCCCTGCAGTGCTGTCCCCAGCTCTGGGGCCACCAACAGGAGAAGGACATGGACCTGTTGGAGTGAGTCCAGAGGAGGCCACGGAGATGCTGGGAGGGCTGGAGCCCCTCTGCTGGGAGGACAGGCTGAGAAAGTTGGGGGGGTTCAGTCCGGAGCAGAGAAGGTTCCAGGGAGACCTTAGAGCCCCTTCCAGTCCCTCAAGGGGCTCCAGGAAAGCTGGGGAAGGATCTGGATCAGGGAGGGGAGCCCCAGAAGGAGGGGGAAGGGTTTGAGACTGAAAGAGGGGAGATGGAGCTGAG
>BJBW01012760.1:0-32636 GCA_004320125.1 Scolopax mira | reverse complement strand
ATTGAGCTGTTTACTGCAACCCTTTGAGTGTGGCCATCCAGCCAGTTCCTGATCCACTGAGCGGTCCATCCATCAAATTCATGACTTTCCAATTTTGAGACGACGTCTGTTGCTCTGCCCTTGTCCACCACAGCTGTGGCAATATTGTAAAAGGCCATCATATTTGTCAGACATGACTTCCCCTTGGTGAAACCATGTTGGCTGTCACCAATCACCACCTTATTTTCCATGTGCCTTAGCAGAGATTCCAGAAGGATCTCTGGTGAGACTGACTGGCCAGTAGTTTCATAGGTCTTCCTTTTTTCCCTCCCTCTTTCTCAATCATGTTTCCCCTTTTCCAGTCATAGGGAATGTAGCCAGATTGCCATTAGTCTGTACTTCGATTATCATCCTTTTCATTTCCTTCTTTTAGGTTCAACCACGTTTTTTTAAGTGGGCTTGCTTTCTTTTATTAGCTTCCTTATCCTGATATGAACCATACTGAGAATGTTACTGTTGCTGCTGTTTCGTTCCCAGGTTTCCTCAAGTCTTTTTTCAGAGGTAACAGGCAGCACTTGCTTTGACCATTTAGTATGGAAACTTTAGGACAATCTTTTTTACAGCATTTCAGGCTTTTGGCTGCCATTTTAATTTTTTTTCTTTTTTTCTCAAATAAGCTTTGTACATCATTTTGTTGCTCTCTTTTTTTAAAAAAAAAAGAACACCGCATATTATGGTCACTTCATACAAAACAGCTCTTAGTAACAGAATATGATTCAGTCCCGAGTATACAGGACCTGGTTCAAAGAGCTGTGTCTCCTCAGCTGTAGCAGAGCTGTAGACTCTAGAAAGCTCTTTTGTCTTTGCAACCACTCTGATCTCCGTCAGCCCCTTGAGAGCTGCCAACCTCATTGAGCAATTCAACACTGTAGTATCAAATACTACACTTTTTCAAATTCAGTCTGGAATTACAAGCTGCAGGGATTCTACATTACTTAACTCATCCGATTTGGGTCTATGTCATCTTCAGTTTATAGTAATATGCACTACTAATTTAAGCTACTGTTTTCCTTATATAATTTGTCCTTCTACTGGAACACATCTTGCCATCTCTGCTAAATGAAGATCGAGCATTAGAAGAGGCAGCTGGAAAGAGCAGGGAGGACTTCCCTATGCATCATACTGTCCTCTATAGCCTCCTGTTTAGAGCCCATGGCCCAAGAAAGCCTAGGTGCTTCAGTGTTGGCCATGTGACAAGATATAGAAAGGGGTGGAGACTTTTCATGACAGTATTGCACAGTGGAAACTCTGCCCTCTCCTGTCACCTGCTAGCAATGAAAGAGAAGGGAAAGAGCAATAGAGTCAGCACTCAATGTTGATGGTTTAGATGAATCAAGACATCCAGTTTTCAGTCTCCCCGACCGTTCCCATTGGGGGAGCAGGAACACCTTCAGTAAAGTAGTTCTGACTTGCAGCAGTGGAACTATGCTTTGGAGCTAAGCTCACAACTGGTGATGCTTATCAAAGTCCAAGGAACCTCACTTTGTGTGCCGCAGTGGAAAACTGGGGAAAAGCCACTGACAATAGGGGAGCTGCAGGAGCAAGTACTTTGTAACGTTACTTCTCAAGGCTATCAAAAAACCAAAAAAAAAGCAGAGTCCTTCACAGGCAGTTTAGTAGGTAAAGCTGTAACCAGTATTTTCTGGGACACTGCTAATCACTCCTTACCACACAGGGCAACAGTCAACATTGGAGATTTTCTTTAAAGATAAAACACAATGATAAGGCCAATTACTGGAGCAAGTCATAATCAAACATGCTCAAAGGCAGAATGTTTAAATTTGATTCACTTAGAAGACACATTGGTGGCCACTGCTTGGCATTGGGAAGCCAAGCCCATTGGCTTGGGGAAGGGATAACAGGCTGTCAACATGCAAGAATAGATTTGCTAAGCTATAATTATCAATAGCAACAAAACTCAACTACATGATACGGTGCTATAGGAGAACAAATGGATACCAGCATAGCCTGCTGGGAAAAAGACCCTGACAAGTAGCTGGGGATGGCTCTGCAGATCTTGCAGAGTACAAGAACATGCAGGATATTGGTCTGTCTCCAAGGGTATCGAGGAAGACTTTAATGGCATGTGCTCAAGGAATCCAGGTGTCACAATTGAGGTCTACTGAGATAAACCTGGACACACTTAGCTAGGGCACTGCTCCCCTCCTCTTTTTTTTTTAAAGTACCATTACTGAAAGTGCACTGAAAACAATTATTTTGAATTAACGATTCTTCTGAATATAGAATATTTAAGAATCAACATATCAAACTAGCATTTTACCAGCTTAATTTATACTGGCTTTAACTCTGATTGATTAGTTTGGACTGACTGCTCAATCAGCTGTTCCCTACTAATAATAACATCAGTAACAGAGGACTGGGGAGCCGCTAAACTAATCCAACAATTAGGAACTGAAAGAGCAATTGATATATAGTAGGATCTATCAAAAGAAATCCATCCAGTTTCCTTGGCCTGCTTTGAGTGCTTTGCAGCTATAAAAGCCTGTGTTACCATAAGTTCTGTCCCTGCTTGGGCACTGTGGTCTCTGTGGGAAGGTCTGCAGCCTGCACAGACCGGTCCATCTTGCTCGCTCTGCCATCCACAGCCACGCTCTTCCGCTTCTCTGCAAAAGAAAAGAACAAGCTCAATTGTATCTCCCTCCTCAGGTTAGTTTTTGCAAAATAAAAACGCTTGCTATCTCCAGTTAAGTGTTTACATTCAGCATCTAGGACAGCAATACATTTGTCAGGGAAAACTAATCCAACATTAGCTTGCTAGAGCTCACAGTATATGAATTTACAGAAATAGAAAAAAAGATAATGGAATTTAAAAGAAATTACTGCATCATAAAGCACATACCTGAAATTAGGAAAAGGACTCCTACTGTTTCAAATAAAATTAGTTTAACTTTTTAGCTATATACTGATAAAGTACTTTTAGGACTGAATTAATTATAAATAGGATGCATTTGTATTTCTAACAGACAGCAACAAAGGAAATACCCACAGAGAAACAGGCTCATACCTCCTGGGCTATAGTCCTTTTTAAAACTGTCTCTTTTCTGATGGGGAAGGATGAATCTGTAGTCTATACCATCATGTACCCAGCCTTTCTCAATGAACAAGCCAGGAACCTCATCTGAAAACAGCCAATACCTGTAGAAAACATACATGTTAATAGGTACCTGTCTCTTCTTCTGTCTATTTATACAGATCTGCCTCAATTTGCATAGAGGGGAGAAAAGCATTAGCACAGCTGAGAAACATGAAAAGCTTTTATTAGAATCCATTCTAAGAGCATTCTCATGCAACAAACATGAAAAAAGATGATGCTGTTAATTAGGTTATTGATGCAAGCACTTGAAGCTCCACTGGCTCAGTGATCCTGACCTCCACAGGAAGGCCTCAGAAAGCTGACCATGTTAACCAGTGAATGCCCTTACACTCTATACACACAAAAAAACCTCACTTCTGCTCTCCTCCACAGTTCAATAACAGGGAGGGAGCCCTCTCAACACCCTCCATATCCATCATTTCTTTAGGGGCTCTATCTGATAAAGATCTGCTCAGAGGGAAGAGCCAGCAGCTCAGGATCATTTCTTTTCCTACCTGTTATGATTGCGATCAGTGCCAACCGGTGTCCTGCGCATCACCAGCTTTGCTTTGGCAATTCCATCCTGGAAAGTTTTTTCAGCTGCAGCTTTATGCTTCCGGATTCTTTCTTCCTCTGCTTCTTTTTCCATCCTCACTGTTGGAATTAGCACAGAGAAGTATTAGCTTTCTTTTATTGTATCCAGTCATCAATATTTTATTTTATTTTACTACATGATAGGGGTAAAAAAAAAAAAAAAAAAAAATTGGCAACTTCAGTTAATATTCTTTTAGCACAGACATCCACCCTTCATCTTAATTCCCATTCACCATTCTAGAAAACACTCAAGAAGTCAAGACATAAGGGTAAACTAAGAAAGTCTGGATAAAAACTCTCTGGAGATTAGTCCTCACTATTATTTCTCATTCTAGATCAACAAAGTGGCATCTGCTGCTGTGCAATCCCATATAACAGAGTCAAGAGATCTGGAGGGTCTATTTAGGTTTCAGTGTGAAACATGATTGTATCCAGTCTACTTCCTCCAGACCTTCAGGATGTTCATGTTATTTACCTATTCTGGGTCTCCCGAATTCTCCCAGATTCCAGCTAAAGCACATAAGCCAGGCTCCCTACTGAATAGTCCCTCAACTATTTCAGAAAGGAAATAATCTAGATGAGCTATGTCATCCACTTCCATCAGCCCAGTACCCACATTTATAACCAAAAAAAGTCCCTGAAGTGCAGTTCCAGAGTAATTTGCTCTTCGTCTTCCATACTCCTTAGCAAAAAAGCACTACTTACACAGAAGCAGAAAAAGTTTTATATTGAAACTCATGATTTATAGAGATTTGAGTGGACAGTTTATATTTATACAACTCCATAACTAATTCTTTCAACTGAGAAAGTGAAATTTATTGCCCAAATCCATATCTAGGAGACAGGCTGCTGGCATCAACCTGTCTATGTGCACAACAGCAAGGCCAGCAGCAGCTGTAGGAACCAGCTTTTAGGCAGGAAATATCTCCTCTGTGCTTAAGTCAGAAGATGTTTGGACGTAGACAAATATTTTTTTTGTTTTCTGTCCCTAGAACAGATTTGCTGTTCTCCAACCATTCTGAGCCTGACAGAATTAGAAAAAGTACTGTACAAAAGGTGCCCAGAGACAAAAAACTTGAAGCAGTTATTATTTTTTCTTAACATTCCAGATTTTGAGCTGCCAGAGGAACCACAGCAGGTAAGTTATACCTCTCTGGTGAGTAAATCCCATAAAACCAGGCAATGCTTTTGAAAACAGGCTGCCAATTCTGCCTTTAACTTATTCCCCTCTACTCCACAACACACAAACACCCTACTCTCGTGGTATTTTTCCTACCTCTCATTTGTATTTCTTGTTGCTCCCTCTCTTTTTTAGCTTGGATGGCAAGAAGGCGCCTGCTCTTCACAGCACTGATCATATCATCAGCTTCTACTTCTGTCCGGTGCTCTATCTTCATCATCTCAGATTTTTTCTTTTCATTTCTTCCCATCATATTTTCATCTTTACTGTTCTCCTTGTTCTTGGCCACCATTTCTTTTCGCTTCTTTTTTTCTGCTCTCTTCTTGTCATTTTCTTCCTTCAGGATAGCCAGGCGCTCCTTCCACAGCTCAGCTGATGTTTGCTGCTTGGCCTCCACATGGTCCTGCACCGAGTACGTCATTAGAATCCGGTGGCATAAGGCTCCAAGTATCTGCAATTTCTCTTCAGGAGTCAACTCAAAGAACTCTGATGTCTCCAGTTTCTCCAAAAACTCATCCTGTACTTCATTATCCTCAAAGGCTGCTGAATCCTTGCTTTCATCTACATTATCTGAGACCTCACTTTCCTCTTGTACATCTGACTTGCGCAGGCACAGGCGAACCAACTCAGAAGCAGAATGCAAAGTAAGTGGTATTTCAGAAAGTTTCATTCCCAGCTCAGCGTAATCTTCAGCAATTTCGTCCTGCAGCAGGGTCTGCAAGAGAATGACCAGTACTCGGTTCAAATAAAGGAAGCCTCCCTTTTCTGCGCAAAGTGCTTCCATCAGGGAAACCGCCGTAATGGGATATTGACCATCTGGCATCAATAACCCTGAGTAACAGCTCAGAAACTCCACCACCATGGCAACGTCCCCAAAGAGCGTATTAGGAAGTCCTTCTGGAGTATCAACAAGTTTAAAAGTAGGCAAGCTCTTCCCTTTAAGGTCTTGGTCCTCATATCTTTTCTGTTTTTCCAGTTTTTCCTTCATCTCCTTCTCCTTCCGCTCCTTTGCTCTCTCCTTCAGTTTCTCTTTCAGCTTCTCCCTTTTCTTCTTCATGTACTCCTTTCGCTGCTCCTCTGTCATGGTGGCCCATTTCTTCCTATGCTCTAGAAGCTCATAGCGTTTCTGTACTAACCCTCGCAAATCCTCAGGGAGACGGGCACGATCCTCATTTGAGAGTAACCTTGCTGTTTTGGAGATGATGCAGGAAAGAGCACTTTTTTTGTCTTCACGGTCTTTGTTTTCTTTGTAATAGGCAATGAGGTGGAGTGCTGCAGGAGGCAAACGTTTCTGGGGTTTGCTGGAAGACCTAGGGGTGCCTCCAGAATTCCTGGGAGGTCTGGACACCTTAGGGGTACCTTTAGCCATGTCTAGTAGCGTCATTTGTTTCATTTTCATCTTAGGGGTCTTCAAGCCTTTCCTAGGAGACTTTGACTTTCCCGATGACTTCTGCCCGTTCAGAACCCTTTTGCCTCTTTGCTTTTTGTCCAAGGATTTGTTGCTGCCCTTCCCCAGTTGGCTCCTCTTTGGAATGTGAAAGTTAGAGTCAAGTTTAGCAGGTGACATAATTTTTATCACCTCTTCCAGCTCCTCTTTAGGACATTTTGAATTCTTAGAGTTTTTCACCTTCAGTGGAGAATCAATAATAGATTTCTCCAAATGCACGTGGCACCACAGAGTTGGGCTCAGTGGATGGCCCAGGGATGATCCATCAACTTTGGATTTCTTAGGAGGCTTTCTGTCAGGTGATCGAGAGCTCTTCCTCTTAGTTGAGGGGTTAAGAGTCATATACTGAAATTAAAGAAGGAATGATTTTATATTAATATTTAAAGGTAAATAAAGGTTATTTGGATCCTTTTCTGTCAATTATCTTTGTCTAAGTTTATTTTCCATGTATTTTTCCAATGAACAAGGAGTACTCAATACATTGAGGGTAAAAGGCTTCTGCAATAGCTTTCAATATTTTGCATTACAGACACTACGTTGGTACTGAGGTCATTGTCCCATTCCAGAAAGTTCACATTTAACTTTATAAAATGAAACACTACAAAGAATCTTAAGTATTTCCTACTGTATTACACAAAACCACTTTGTTTTTACTTAAAAGGTTGTGGGGAGGGGGTTTGCCTGGAAAATGCTGACATTAATTTCAAAACTATTCTGTTGCTCAGAGATTTCTTAGTGAGTCAGGTAGGGTTCAGTTGTGGGCCCCACCCAGTGAAAAACTGGAGGAGCATAGAAGTGAGGGGTGACAAGAATTCAGAGACTGGTTTCTGACCTGCCTGAAAACATCTGGAATGAAGGTGAGATGGGATTCAGTTCTGAAGTAATGTGACTGACTGACTGGTTTCGAGCTGCTGGAATAACCTACCTGCCCAGCACACTTTTAGCCCAGAACAGTTTAACCCAGTGCCAAAGAGAAACTGATTTCAGGACTACCTCAGCATCTCAAATCCAGTTTTAGGATGCGCCCAGAATACTAATGTATTTCAAGAAGTGGAAAATATAACGCAAGGATCTAGCCTTTAGGTTTTGGATAAAATTACCAGAAAACAGGGGCTGAAAATTTGAAATTTGTACCTCAGCAATAAAAATAACCCAGTGTGGCTGGCAGAGCAAAAGGTTCAACAGGTATTTAATAACTGATATACACAAATGTGACCAAGTTAAGACTGCCATAGCAGTGCTCAGGCTTTCTGGCTCACAGATGTTCACTCTTGGAAGCTTTAGTTTAAGAGCCCTCATTAGCCCATTAGAGACATCGTTACTGAAGATTTCACAATCACCAAATCCAGTGTCTGCGTAACTTCATTCCACAAAAATTCTGTGTTGAAATATTTGCTGAAGAGAATTACCCAAGTCAAAAGCATCCAGCACTGACATCAATCATGATAATTACAAATTCAGAAATAAAAGATTTACAACTTATACTGTATATCCAACTGTCACTTATAAAATCTTATTGTGTTAGAGCAGTAATTCTGGATTAATAAATTCTCCAGCCATTTCTCAAAATTTAATAGCTCAACATAAATTTAATCTCTATGTCAAGCAGGAAACACGCTGCAGAAAGCGCCACCCTTAAACACAAAAGTAAGGACTTCTGTAACTCAAATTGAAGATGTTACAGTTGCATATTTTTGCTTATACCATCCCTCAGAGCGCTGAATAAAAGGATTTGTACGCTACCAGCAAACACTTCAATTATCCATTCATGCAGCGACCCCAAATACTACAGCAAGGGTAAACACAACCCAAATACGAAGAACTTATTTTTCTCTTTAAGCAAATTTACAAACATCCAGAAGAGTCCATAGAAGGTTTCTAGGAAAGAGCATTCTCCTTCTGACGAGGGATACAGCAAATATTTCTCTTCTAGTTTTAGAACAATGCTTGACAAAGACCAAGCCCAAGAAAAAGTCATTTTACTAAATGAACAAAATAGACATTACTAAATGAACAAAAAATGAACAAAAAGACAGATTTTAAAACAGCAGATTTCATGATTTGGCATTTACTCCGTTAACAGTGTATTTGGCTGGTCATTACAAACAGCTGGGAAAAACCCCAAACATCCCTGCTACTTAGAGCATTCAGTGCAAAATTTGTGGTATCTGCCATCACTCAATCCAGCACCACAAAAGAACCATCATGAAGTCAGACACATCCAGCTCTTGTATTGTAACCTTGTATGAAAAGGGCACAGGAACTGACATGACCAGGTAAGGAGTACTCTTCCATTTGTCTTACATGACGAAATGGTGTCTTTGCTTGTCAACAAGTAATGCAAACTATTGGAAAAATTAAGAAAAGGCAGTTACACCTCAAATTTTCAAAGCAGAGCACTGTTTCAAACATTCAAAGCTGTGTTGTCTCACAAAGGATCAGTCTTCAGAGGAGTGGGCCTTCCTGCTCTGCATCCCTCTAAGTTGATGTAAGCTTAGGACCACCAAAACCCAACTGGCACGCTGAAGTTTCTGCCAAGACTTCTTAAGCATGAGGAACAGATGAGAAAGCAAAGGAGAAACTTTTAGGAATTCTTACCTTATGTGGGTCAAGTAAGAAGTCACTAAATTTACTGGGGAGAGAGTATTTCTTCACTAACTCATCCTCTACCACCCACGGGGCATTCTCACATGTGCCGGCCCGCAGTGCATTATGACGGATGAAATACCTCAGGATCTCCTTGTTGGGAGGACGCTCTGTACGGACTAAGCTGTCTGCTGGTACGTTGCTGATGATCTTGGAGATAACACACAGACTGTTAACATTTAACTTTTAACCACATTATAAATACCAATCATATGGCTAAAAGGAACAAGCACCATTGTACTGCTTCATGACCACTAATACTTTTCTCTTTCAAAGCTCTCTTGGAAAGACTCAAACTAAACAGAACTTGCAGAGTTGAACTTGCATAACAGAGACTGGAAGGAGATTCAGTTAGCCAAAAGAGTAAAAAGTGTTAGTTCATGTTGCAGATTTCTTGCCAGAGCCCACTGCTTTATCTCTGACCTTCCTCCTGTGTATGCTTGCTACTAACTTTAAAGCTTTTACATATTAATGTTTATTTTGGGTTTTTCTCCTGAGACCAGAGGTAACTGCGAGCAACTCTGCAAGTGGTACTCATTAAATTGAGGTTAGCACTGCCTCTCTTGTCAAATTAGCAAACAGATGACAAACAGCACACAGCAGTGCTGCAGCTACACAGAGCTTCTAAAGCACAGCTACCTCCGACTCCCAGCAAAGCTCAGTGAGAACAAGAGCAGTAACTGCCACTCATGATTTAACTAGTCCTCTTCTCACCAAGGTTCATTAACTGCCTGACCACAGATTAGCCAGTCAACAGCCACAACTCTAAAGCTACTGTAGTACCATGACTCAGCGTGTGGCACCAGAATTATCAGGTGTCTCCATGCACAAAGGCCCATTATGTATAGGAACAGCCAGGCTAGCCTCACAGCTATCCACTTCCAACACCACCACTCCAGCAGGAAGCAATACATTGTGCTGTACAGACACACTGACAGTGATTATTTAATTAAACTTTGCATGTTCAAGTTATAATAGAAAGGATTCAAGTGGATAATTCACCTTATCTTCATTTTTCAGCTTGACATCATATTTGTGTGGCAGGAATTTAGGTGGAACCCATTTCCTTTCTTCCTTCTTCAGAGAAGTGGGAAGCTTCCGAGGAGACCTACGTGCTCGATCATCTGATAAAAGCAAGGGAAAAAATTAAGTATCCCAGTATTAGAGTCAAAAAATCCTGTTAAAGAATCCAGACCATTGCTGGAGCGGGCACCCCAGCCCTTGCTATCTACACAGTGCTTAGTTAAACCAGAACATCAGGAAAAAAAATCCCAAATCGGGTTTTAGACATAACCTGAAGATGGGAACGCAGTCCCTAAACAGCTCTGACGTAGGAGGCACCACCTATCTTCAAATTCATTAAGGACCACTTGTAATATCTAAACTCATCTCCCTGCAGATGGTAGCTGCAACTCTCTCAAAGGGAGAAAATGTCTATAAAATTCACAAAGGGGAGACAGGTTTCATAACCAGTAACCTGCTCAGGGAGCGCCTGCCAAGAGCCCCAGCTATCTCTGCCAGGCCATATTTGAAATAATTCTACTGCAGCAATTACAGACTATAAGTTAAAATAATTCATTTAACTTTAAGCACTATGCGTATGAGCTAGTTTAGCTGGTAATCTTAAGCATGCTTATAGAAACAACCGTTTTATTCTCAAGAGAGGTGGAACTGAAAGAGACCAAAGGTGTCACACATCTTTTTTTGCCAGCTGGTGTTGAGTCTTTTTCTATAATCAGGTTGCAAATGTTAATGATCACAGATGCTTTGGGTTCACTGCACTGAGCACACAAATGTGCAACTGGTTCCCACATAACTGCTACATTTCAGATAACGCAACGCAGTATCCTCTGTTCCAAACATCACTCATTATAGAAGTTTTACTTTAACAAAAATCAAATAACAACTGAATTTCCTAACAGTGATGGTACATGTGAAAACAGTCTAATCCTCTCATTACAAGCGAGGTTGAGACCAAACGTTTGCCCTCTTCAGTCCCACATTCATTTAAAAAAATATCTCAGTAAGTTGACAAATACCAAACTATGTTTTTCTGCTCAGCAGCACAATGGCAGCTGCATACAAGACACTTCAAGCTCTATACAAGATCGGCTTTTGGTGTCTTTGCTGGATGCATGTACCACACAGAGCAAGTTTACGTGTAAGAAATATGTGTTGCTTAGTCCTGGCTCTGACTTTGAAGGACTCTGTTACACTGCTGTCTCTCCAACAGGCCTGTAAGCAACCTCTCCTTTTGTGATTTACCTTCTAGATTCTAGAAATAGGGATGACTACACTGAATTCCATCACACAGCACCCGCATGCTCAGGGGTGGGGAAGAAGAAATCACTGCAAGTTCCCTCCGGAAGTTATTTTACAAAAAGCATGCTTTATTTGTTGAGCACTGTACTGTAATAAACTTAAAGTCACTACACTTCTGGAACATCATATGCTGTTGTCTCCTATTCACCACTTATTTTGGATTTTCCAAAGCAGTATTAGTTCCAAGTACAGCTCCAGTGGCAGAACCTGCCTACAGTAGTTCACCATCCATTTTCAGAAAAAAATCCTTTTTCCTCTCTGCAGATTTTACAGAGCTTACTCCCTAAGTAACTAGAAACACAAAGCCACTTCAGACTGCAGACATGATGCAATAAAGCTGGTATAAAGCCTTATTTTTAGCTTCTCAAGCACCACAGACTCCTAAACAGAGGAACTGAAGCTCTTTCTCTGCCCCTTTTTTCCTCCAACAAAATCATCGTTTGACATAAATATCAGTAAAAATGCTGTGGTTAGCTCTGCCCCCTCGTGTGCACAGAGAAAGCTACAGCTTGTCCATCGCATGCTGTTACCCAGAGCCTGTCACTGCTTCTAAATGCTTACTCTTTCACAGTGACCTCGACCCCTATTACCAGTAGCCAAGTAATTGGCCTCATTGACCTTTATGAGCTAGTTTGAGAGAACTACCACTCAAAACAAACAAAAAAAAGTGCATGCATTAGCATTCTTCAAACTACTGTTTCAAAGGGTGAGTATAAGGCCAGATTTTTTCTGCAACACCTTTTTTTTTTCCTTTCTCAGTTATACAGAACACTGAAATGAAATCAAAACAGCTCATAACTTTTTCCATCCCATAGCACTGTTTAAACATCATATACAACATTTACAGCCCAAGATGTACATAAATTCAAATATCACTTCCAGGAGCTACATTGTCTCACTACTTACTCATACTTTCCCTCCTGTTGTCCTCCTCCTTTAGGATGGCTTCCTTCTGGTTGTCCTGGGCTGCCTGGCTGGAGTTCTCCTTATCACTGGATGGGGAATCACAGGCTCCATCAGATTTCTTTTCCGAGGCCTCTTCATCTACTTTCTCCAGGGGATGGATTTTCACAACTTTCACAGGCAACATTTTCTGCTTACCAACCTGCACAGAAATATTGATACAAACCAAACCCAAGCAAGACACATGAACTAGTCAGCTTTAACGCCACAAGGAAGGAAAAAAAAAAAAAAAAGCAGCTATGATCTACAAACCCTAATTCGGGAAAACACTTAATTGACATCCTCCTTGAGAAAAGCTCATGATCCTTCTCATAGAAGGAATTACAGGATCGCTATCTACTACTCCTACCTGGAAGTTCTGTTCAATTTGCTAAGAAAGAGAGAGCTGCCAACCCCCAAGTTTTTCCAGCATCCAATAATGCTGCTGTCTCAGCCTAAGGAGAGTGTGTGCAAGGTATGAGCATGCTCTCTCTGCAGCCCCAGCTGAGAGAGCATGTCCTGAACAGATTGTGTTCAGGAACAGAGAACATTTTAGAACTTTCCCCTGTTTTTAACAATTTTGAGTTTTCCCCACCATTCCCAGTTTTGGAGGGAATTTTCTAATAATTAGAGCATCATTAGATATTTGAAAGCAGTGGACTTCAAGCTACATTAATTTAAAACTACTGTTCTTTCTAGGAACATAGTGGGTGAAAAGATTACAGCAGATTATAATTTTTAACTGCTGTTAATTAAAATATGTGGGTTTACATATATTTAAATATATACCGCTTAAATATGTGATGGTCTGTGTATAACAAGTATGTCTCTATTTCCCTTCGTACACACACAGATCAGTCCTTTTCTCTTGCCATCAATTTGGGCGATCCACCGTTGTATAGAAAAGAAATTCTCACCATCTTCTGGTAATGTAAGTGGCCAATATATTTTTCCCCCCATCTCCTGCCTTTAGATGTCCAAAATTAGCTCTGTGCAAAAGCAGGAGTTAAAATGGAAAACAGAACCTCACCTCAAAGTCACACTCTTCTCCCACTGCAAATTTGGTCATGATCTCCAGCCAAGCTGCATCCACCAACTTTTCCAAAGATACAGTGTTGTGGTGAACTATTTCCAGTACTAGTTTCTCATACCAGATGGGGAACTCCTCCTTCAAGCTGAGCAAGCACATAAGAAGTTTTCAGTATTCAGAGAATAAAAGCCAAAATGCAAAGTAGCCTCCCATCTCGAAATTCCCGGAACATGAACAGCCAGGACAATGTTTGAGACAGATGCCACATTAGCATGCAAACATCCAAGGGCTTTTTCCTGCCCTCCCCCCAGCACCCCCCAAAGTGTTAATTGGCATGACAATACAAATTGTACTTGTCCTTCCCAGAAGGAACACCATAAAGCATTCTGGAAGAGCAGCACTGCCAGTGAACCCTTTCTTGCCATTTATTACTGCTTCTCTACTAGATGTTAAATATATACTATATTTGCTGTTATACAACTCCCATGAACAAATTTATCACTTTTGCAAACTGCTTAAATGAACTTCTTTTATTCAGGCTAGCATCAAGTATTAAAGCAGCCAGCAAACTGCCCGGGAAGCTTTTAATCCTGTTTCAAAGATACAAGACCAAAATCTCATTTCATAGAGTCTTTTTCCCCCACATTTAGAAGGGCTATAGTTCAATTTGTTACTGAGAAATCTTCCATTTATATTTGATTTCCATTTCTGAATGTTTTCAGTAGTGGCCAAGCAGTCCAACCAAAAGTAAGTGACACTAGGCCAGTGGTTTTTGACTCGGGATTCTAAGCTTATGGAGCTGGCTCTGCGCCCTCCTCTCACAGAAGAACACTAGGGAGGAAAGAGTCAAGGCAGCAGTACCTCAGCCCTCACAGACATTAGGACTATTAGAGAATAGGCTTCTTATTTGTTACCTTTAAGGATGTGTTTAACCTCAAATGATGGGGCATTTCTCCTTAGGCTATTCATTCTTTTGCCAACGAATCAGAATCCTGGATTCTTCATGAAAGAAAAGCAGCAGCAAACCTCATTTCTCAGGCAGTGCTGCTAACAAGCTCCCCAGTTTAAACCCAGGGGAAAAAAAGTCACAGAAGTCCAAGGCATCAGCTCACAGAACCGAGAAACGTGCCATTTGTTTGGCATAATTCCTACAATTCAGTAATCACAAAGTGCGTTACAGATGTTGGTAGAGTCAAGGACTTGCACCTTTAAAGAAAATTAACTTCTATAGCAAGGGCCATGCTGGGCAGCCCAGAGGAACAAGGGTGCTCTGAGCAGAGTAATGACTCCTGCTGGTTTCCCTTTATTCCTCACTGTTTCAAGTGGAGCAGATCCCCAAAATCTCACTTGAGAGTAATTTTATTTAGTAAAACAACTGATTCCAATGCAGATTTAAAAAAAAAATTAATTACAGCTGTGGACCTAGCCGAGGTGAAACACTTCAATGTCCTCTTTTTTACTTTAGCTGCTTCAAGATGTATTTCTTTTCCCCTTCTGAAAAATTCCCATTACTCAAGTGGCTTTAAAATATGCCAAGTACCATATGCTGAACTATTTTGGTTCAAGTAATACCAAGACACAGCACTAAATAAATACATTACTCAGATGCATTAGTGATGGCATCAAATTTGGACTTCTTTTGCTGTCAGCTTGGGAATTCCCACTTCTCCTTGTCTCCCCTCATAAACTAGCAATCCTGTAGCATTCCCAAATCCACTCTTGTGCCTCAGTGCCTACAGTCAGACACACACCAGTTTCTTCTCTGGTACTTACAGCTCGGCCACTTCCTGCTCCTCCTCCCAAGCCTCCTTGTGTGTCAGCTGGCTGCTCCCCGTGCTCTTGCACGTCCAGATTCGCTCGCTGTATCTCTCTAAACGTGCTTCATACTCTCTGAAGAAGCAGCAGCTCAGGAAAACAAGATTTATGCAGTGGAGACCATAACCACAGGAGCATAAGACAATCAAATTCAATAAAACTCTTACTTCTAGAATAAGGCTGAGCATAAAGGCTGAGGGTCGCTACGGTAGAGTTGGACCCTGTGCCTACCATGGAGATGCTGCATTAAATCAGAGAGGTTTTCAGGTGCACTGGAGCTTCCTGCAGCTGAAAAGCCAGCCCTGCTCAGCACCAGCTTATGGAAGGTGCCACACCACTGTCACTTCAGCTTCGTGGCACAGCTAAGTCACTCTTCAGCTTTTCCAGTCTGATTCATTGGATAACAGCACTAGCAACATCACGGGCACACACAGGAGACACAGAATGGTCTACAAGTAAATAACTGCTGGGGAACTACTAATACTAGTGCCCTAGGGTAACGTTGTTGCAAACTCTAGATGCAAATTACCAGTTTACCAAATACCCCCAATCTTTTGATAAAAACGTCCAAAAGCTTTGAAACTGGAATAACTAGAAAAGCCACCCTTCATCTGATTTCCAACAAGAGCAGCCTCCTGCATTAGCACAACTTTAGGACCTTTCTCACCAAGTATATCACCTGCTTCCTGCACCACAACCAGCCTCAAGGTTGCTCTGGCCGTTGGGATGAACGGGTGCATGGATGAGGCACCCTGGTGCAGGGTTATGAATTACAGCAGTAGTTACTCTGCTGTAAGCATCTGTGTCTATGATCCATCCATTCCACCTAAGCAGTAATTAACTGTCAGGGCAAACAGATATAAGCTACTTCATACTTTCTATGGCTAGAATATGTACAGGCACAATGACTGGCAAAGCCAGCACAGTGTAAATCCACACCAGTTTACCCTGTGACAGCCTGCTTATGTTGCCATATGCTTACTGACGGTAATTTAAGTGGAGAAATTATAACAGAGAGGCAGGAAAAACATCCTTCCCTTCTCCATCAGCACGCTCTCCAGCAGAAAAGCAGGCAGAGAGTACAAAGCACACTTGTAACAACTACAGCAGCTCAGCCTGCTGCAGCACAAGTGCTAATTATGAGAGTCTCTGTGGGAAACAGATTGCTCCACGCTCCTGCAAAGTCAGAACCACAGCAAATGGCTCAGCATATCCTGCATGCGCTTTGCTTTCAAGAAAATTTTAGTGCAAGTAACATATTTTGATTATTATTGTGTTGGCTTTTTGGTGGGTTTTTTTGTTTGTTTGGTTGGTTGGCTTCTTTTTAAGATTCCCATTAGGAAGTCAAATTACAACTCCAATAAAGCCAATTCTCTTGGACATTTCTTCACAGCCCTGAGGTAAAGCACAAGGTACAGAGGCCACACTGTGGACATTGATACACAAGTTTCTTACAGCCACAGCAACTGGTGCCACACAAGAATAGAAGCTGGGAACAGAACTGCCCCCAGAGGGGCAGCCACTGATGACAGTGTTCCCTGTATGGAGCAGGTCTTAAAACCAAGGAGAAATCCTGCAGCTCCCCAGCTTGCCCTCCTTGTGCAGTCTCCTGCTCTTCAGCAGATCAACAGCCATCTGACAAGTCATCCCTCAAGTTTTGAGCCCTGTGGGCAGTTCTCACTCCTCCATGAGATTTGAAAGATGCTTCAGTTTGCAGAGAAATGAGAGATGCTACAGGGCAGGGGCAGGAAACACCGTCGCTGCGGTGGGACAGTGGAGAGGAGTAACCACAGCTTACAGAGGAACTCATCTGCACAGCGCTGTGACTCAACCACAAGTGTGATTTTAATGTATTTTTTTAGTGATACTAAGATAATGTCTGGGGGGAGGGAACCAGACAACAAACGAGAAGCTCTCCTTGCATTAACAGCACTTAACTACTTTAATAATGATTACATTGCAACAATAATAACTCCTCCCTGTGCCTTTCCCACAGACTGAAGTGTTAAAAGCAAATCCAACTCTTGCAGTAGGTACAATCAACAGCCATCTTCAGCTTCCTTCAGCAACACCACCTTCAGCCTCCCCCAGCCTTTCTTTTTCATGCATCCACAGACACCACGTAGAAGGACTTGCAGCTGCCATAACATCAGTGCTAACAACCAGACAGACTTCTGAAGAGTTCAGCACACTGCCTTAATAAACCTTCAGTATTTTAAATAAATCCTTGAGATATGGCTGGGAAGTAAAATTATGCTCTGCTTCCTTCCTACATTTACCAACTTCCCTCCACCCCTTTGATGAGATTCCTTTCCTTCCAGCAAGGAGAGCAAATAAATGCTGATCTCCCGTAGAAAAATAATCAAAAGGTGATTTCCTAACACTATTTCCCATATTGAAAGGAAGATCCACAAGAAATTTCCCTTTGAGTTTTTCCCTCCTTATTCACACCTATGAGTGCAAACTTAAGCCCATCATATTGGGATCCATATTTTTCCAGATCAACACCAAATTTAAAAGGGGCAGGTGTCCAGCTCAGCTCTGCCTCTCAAATGCAATTTAATTCCACCTGCAGCTGGCCAGCTCATCTGACACTGACCCCTGGCCACGTTCCTTAACCAGCACTCAAGACTCATGCCCACCCTGCCTTTGTGCTCCCAAGCCAGATCCTGCTTTGAAACCCTGAGGCCAGCAGAAGCCAAAACACAGAATGTTTTTGCAAAGTTTACTACAGCTCAAACTTTCCACTACACATATGCTATTTGTCCTTTCCACACAGAAACAAACCCAACACATTTCAGGATGTTCAGCAGGTCTGATTGAGGACCACAAGTGAGCTGGAGCTGCCATTGCCTCAAATTCCCAACACAATCATAAAAAACCCTGGACACCAGCTACTTGTGAACATTCCCAAAAAAGCTGCAAATAACACACATGTTAAATTAAACAGATGACTACGCACAGTTAATGCATCACATCTGTTTGCATCCCACTGAAGAACACAATGTTGACAGGCTGAAAACAGTTACATTTAAAACGGGATTCTTTTAAAAGAAAAATGTTTCAAAGTAACCAAACTAACCACTGCACAAGAGGACTATTAAAGTGGGTAGAGTTTACTTCTTCCTGGGTTATTGATGTTCTCACAAAAAGGAGCATCAACTCCAAAATAGCTTTAGAGCATCTTAATTGTTCCCACTTGTATTAGCTAAGGCAGCAAACTTACCAGGAAGGCTGGTATATTTGTAAGATGTTACTCCCTGGGTGGGTGGTAAAGTTTTCCTAGAACTGCAGAGTGTGATAGGACTGTGCTTTGGCGTTGCCATCTGATAACACATGTGAAGATGTGAATGACTGCCTTTAGCCTGCAAGCCAAACACGGCCTGACAAGTTTCTGTACTACTTACCATACACCACCACTAACCAAGGACAAAGAGCAAGTTTTTATCTTGGGAGGAAAGCAACATAGCTTCCCAAAACCACACACTGATGGCAGAAAGCAAGCTTTGGCTGGAGTACTCCCTTCTCCCCAGCCCAGGCTGCTCAGCGCTCTGAACTGAGCGCCTCTCTCGAGCTGGCAGCAGGGCTTCCCAAGCCATAGCAGAACACAAACTGCAGTGTCCTACACCCTAACAGAAGAGGTGACCTGCTCACCAGGGAACAAATTCAGTGTTTGGTAGACTCCAAATGCTCAATACACGCACCACAGACCAAGGGCACACGTGACATAAACCTGAGAAGAGCGTACCACATGTGAAGCACTGAGCTGACACTTCACACCTCTCAGAGCAGATCCTAGAGCTCCTGCAAGGACAGGTCTATCTCAGACTGCCCAGCCATCCACCATCCCCACATAATTGGCACGGCTCACCGAGTCTGAACCAGAAGACCAAGGCTTCGCCAGGACACAACGGGTTCTACATAGCATTTGAAGGAACCTTTTAGAAGGTTTTAGGGGCATTTGGAAGCCAAAGGAAGCCACATAAAGAAATATCAGACCTGAGCTCTGATGACCAGCTTACCCATCTGTCCACTGGTACTAGACACTTTCTTAACACACACCCATGGGGCATGTCTCTCCTCATACACAATACCCCACTCTCCATTTTTTGTTCAACCCAATCTGCAAATCCTAACCAAAAAAACCCAAAACAAACAGGGAGTCTTAAGAAGTGTTCATGTCTTTCAAATACCACATTGCACGTTGCTGTGCAGAATAAGAACCTGTACACCCTTTAGGAGAAGAGCTAAATGACTGTTTTTCAAGGTGGAAAAATAAAAGTTCAGGAGACCATATTTTGGCAGGCCTCAGCATAAATGACACTGAGCACTGCTCTGCGCAAGGGCTCAGGTATCTCAACATACCCCCTCTGCTGCCATTGCCATCCATGAAAGCCATTTCTCTGCACTACTACGGATAAACAGAAGAGACAAAAAAAAACCCTCCCAAACCTTCCTTAGGTAACATCTCCCTTCAACTTACTGACTCATTTGCATTTTTTCTGTTCCACTTTTTGCCTAGCTTGTATTATACACAGTCAACAAAGCAAGACAGAAACCCAACATTACTTAGTTTCACTTTTTAGCACCATGAAGTCTATCTGCCAAGATGAACTTTCTAGAACATGCTAAGCTGTCTGCCTCCCACGGCACCCCATGCTGCACTTTCTCCAAGAAAAGAGCACCCCTGTTGAACCTCAGTGGTTTCTTCTTTTCTTCTGACCCTGCAGCTCTCTCCATCCCCTCTGAGGATGAGAAACCACCACTTTTCTTCCTTAATGTTAATACCATGCAAGTGTCTGCAGGAACACGGCCTGCATCTACTCACAGACCCACAACAGCCATACCAGGTGCTCCTCAAGTGCTCTCAGAAGGTGCTCCATAACCCCACTGTTAGAGTACATACAAGTACATACATCTACCTCAAACAAGGTAGATGAGCTTTAAACCCACATCTTCTTTCACAAAGCTAGTAACTAGGCCTAAACTCGGTCTTTCTGGATCACTGATTGTTTCATAGGGAAAGAAAGAGAACAAGTCTTTGTCAGGCAGATGAATGACTGAGCTACTTTCAGTTTGCACATACTGCAATATCAGGTTTTTGAATCACAGATGGAATGCTTTAAATTAAAACAGCGTTAAAAAGCAAGTATCTAACACTCTACCCAACCTCATTTTAAAGGGCTGAATGCATTAGCAATGCCTATCTGCACTCAGTTACACATTTCCTCTTCAAAAGCTACCTAATCCTTCCTAGGGGCTTTCACCCGCTGCTCTGCACACTGAAGTAACAAGACACTCTCCAATACAGGGGTCTGTATAAGTTCTGGAGCTCCTTTGTCTTCCACGCCACCAAGATCTCTGAGGTATGTTCCTATATTTGTGCATTTCTGCCTCCCTTCGGTCCTCAGCTCCTGAGATCCTGATCCTTGTAACAGAAACAACAAAAAAGCCTCCTGAAGTAGAAGTTTGCAGATTCCAGCACAGAACTTGGGCCCCAAACGGTAGCTCTGCCTCGGTGGCTGCCCATTGCCGGTGACTGTTATCCACCGGGCCACCTCCGCGTCCTGCCGCTCAAGGACCGTCACACGCCGACTCTCGTGGAACCAGAAAAAAATAGAACGTTTTTCACGGACACGCAGCCCAGAAGACACTGACAGTCAGACGGAAAGCCTGGGCTCACAAAGGCGAGCTGCCTCTGTCACTATTTTATTCTCCTCCCTGTGGGAGTCTCCGATTTCAAAGCCACCCCTTGCCCACGGGACACACGCCACAGTTACCCTGTGGAGAGCTGTTCCTGTGCTAATTGTGTTAATCAACCCCTACCTACCGGTACTCGCTGAACACGCCGCCGGCTCCCGTTTCCCGACAGCCGTTACCCGTTGCTCCCTTCCCACCGCCTCCAAGCGCCCCGGCCCCGCCGAGCTGCCGTCCCCGCTCCCCCCGGCTGCCGGCAACCGCTTCCAAACCGGACCAGAAACTTCCCGGGAAACAGCCGCCCCCGGCCCCAGGGGCAGACCTGGAGGCAACTAGCACCCCCTCAGGGCATAGGCCCCCCCTCAGACAGGCCAGACTGCGCCCTCACGTGCCGCCCCCGCCCCCGGCTTTGTTCTGCCCCCCCCCCCGCCCCCCTGAAGCCCGGCCGGTTCCGCGCCCGGCAAAGCGGGCCCGCTCGAGGCGGAGGGGCCGCTGCGGCAGGTGACAGCGGCGCCGTCGGAGCCCTTCCCGCTGCCCCGTTCCACCAGTCCAAGCGGATACTCGCGGGTGCGGAAGGCCTCCTGCGTGTGGGGGATGACGAACCGCTCCTCCGGCTCCCCCGGCGGCAACGGCTTGGCTAGCGGGAAGGGCTTGCGGCCCAGCAGCGGCGCCATAGCGAGACGAGGCGGAGGCCCGGCCGGAGCCGGCAGATACACGCAACGACCCCAGCGGCGGCGGGACCCGAGCGGGAGGATTGAAAAATGGCGGGAGATTCCCCTCCCCCTCCCGGGCGGGCGGCGGGCCCGGCCGCGCCGCGCGCACCCCGACCTACCTCCCGCCCCACTGGACCCGCCCCCGCCGCCGCGGTCCTAATACCCTACTGGCAGTCCGCGGCCTCTGCCGGATACCGATTGGCTAAACAGCCCGCCAATCACGCTTCCTCGCCGCGCCTGCCGGCGCGGCGAGCCGCCTTGCCCCGCGAGCGAGGTGAGAGGTCGCGTTATGTAAGTGGTAGAGAGCGCGACTCCATTTTGTCTCCTCGTTATCCGCCCGCCCCGCGCCCGCCAATCGGGACGCGCCCCCCGCCCTGTGGCGGCCAATCGGGACGCGCGCCCCCCTCCCATCCGGGTACCGCGGCGGAACCGCGCGACTGGCTTTGTCCTTTACCGTCGGCTCGTGCCGCCCACCGCCTCTTAAAGTGTCAGCGGCGCACGGAGGGAAGGGGAAGGAGGCTGCTCCTCAGGGAGCGCAGCCTTACCGCGGAGGTCTCTTTGCACTGGCTGAGTCAGGCCAGGTCATCTGCTCCGCACCGCGTCCGGCGAAGCCGCGGCTCTGGCGGCCCCGGGGCGGGTGAGGAGGGAGGTCGCGGTCTTGCGGGGGGCGGCACGGCCGGTGCTGCCGGGCCGGGCCCTTTGCGGAGCCTGCGTTGTGTGGCTGCCGAGGCTTGTTCGAGCGTCCCTGGCAGCTAGCTCGACTTCCCTCGGCCGCCCCGCGGCAGTGTGAGGGCCCGGCGGAGGCTCTGGCGCGGCGAGGGGTCGGTGGGTGGCCGCATGTGGTGCTGAGGTGCTACCGCGGCTCAGAGGCCCGGATACCCCGCGGATGCTGCTCCTCTGAAAGTTCCAAATCGTGGGTTTGGGGTGGTTGGGTTTTTTTTTTTTTTTGCTGTTTTTGTTTGTTTGTTTGTTCTTTTTAAGAAATTATGTCTGTGGCGGTTTTGTATCATCAGCGTTTACCAGGGGGCAGAGCTGCCCGGCAGAACCAGTCGCAGCACAACTCGAGCCTGGCGGTGCTCCTCCTGCCCGGAGACGAGCACGGCCTGTCCATTGGGGCAGTACATCCCAGCGATCCCGGGTCACTGCTTCTTCGTGCACTGAAGAACAGGTCTGCTTTGGAGAGCCCTGCTGTGGCTGCTTCGGGGGGAAAAGCAGCAGCAGCCTTGGTGAGCTAGTTAGTGCTGCACAGGATAAATTCAACTCCTCAAACTACCTGTAAAGCCTTTGTATAAACTGGAGTGTAATTATATCCTTCCATTATGAATCTCCACTGAAAAAGCATACATAAAACACATCCATTACATAAAACATCAGTGTAGGAGTTGCTGCTTTATCCCAAAGGCTTCATCTAGCACTGAAGAAAGTAGGTAATAACAGCAAATGTTCCCCCCCCGGCTCAGTTCCACCCTGCCAGCCATGGTTAAAGCCCAGGGAGATGTACCTGCTCCCTGGGAGTTCACCAGCAGCAGAAGCTCTACTGGGCCGTGCAGTGTGGGACCTCTCTACCTCCTCCACCAACAAAATCTTGAGTCTCACTGGTGTGGTGTTCAGCCAGCTGACTCCAGCCAAGCCCCTTTCTCCTTAGCATATGGGAAGGGCAGGGCAAAATGCATGAAAAATGTGGTAGAGTGTGATGCTCCTTCATTGGTAGTTAATCTGGCTGTTTTGAAAAGTTCCCTGACTTTTTCAGAGTTGTGTGTAGGACATGGCCTTGCTAAAGAGAAGACGGCAATTTATTGGAAAGGGATTTGTCACCATTTAACCCCAGCCAGCAGCTAGGACAGTGCAGCTTCTCACTTGCCCCTGCTTCCCTCCCAGAAGGGTGATGAGAAGATGGAGGAAAGGGGGAAAAATATAACTCATGGACTGAGATAAAGGCAGTGTAATAGAACGATAATGGAAAAGGAAAATAATGGTAAAAGAATATACAAGACAAGTCAGCAACTCACCACCCAGTGATTTAGTTGCACAGCCCAACACAAGCAGGGATTGTGGATTCCCTCCCCCTGCCCACCCCCATTTCTATACAAAGTGTGATGTCTATAGTGGGGAATATTCTACTGGCCATTCTGTTGTTCTATCCTCAGCTTCTGTGGGAAGCTGAAAAAAATCCTTGATCATAAACATCACTTAGCTACAACTAAGACAAAATGTGTTATTGACATTTCCTTTCATACCAAATCTGAAAACACAGCAACCACTCAAAAGAGAATTAACTGTATCTCAGCTGAAACCAGGACAGGAATTGGGTTTATGAGAAAAGGTTTGTGAGGAATTGGTTTTAGAGAAAAACTTAATTCTGTAATTTATCAAGGGGCGTACAAGGTTGGGGGGGGTCTGCGAATAGAGGAGGGCCCAGGTACAGGACAACTGTGGGGAGGTTCATTCAGAAGAAACAAAGCAGTGCAGAAGACAAACTTGTGCGCTGAAAGAAGGTCTAAGCTGAAAGTTCCTCGGCTGGCAGTAACAGGGGGAAGAAAGTCCAGGTGCCCTTGTGGGTCACAGTGTGGCTAGTGCCGTTAATGTGACATGATGGCTAAAAAGCCAAATCTGAGCTGGAGTTGTTTCTGGTGCAGTATTTCTGCAAGGCTGAGTGTGTGGCGCTGCCATCCTTGTGGCTGTGGAGCCCAGGAGCAGTGAGGTCTGGCTGGACTGGGGGCAGAGGAGCAAGGAGGAACCTGACAGGAGGAAAGTGAAACAGCGGAGCTGGAAGTTTGCCAGATGCTGCAGCATTTAAGTATGGTCAGGGAATATGAAAATCCCTCCCTGGGAGACCCTATCTATTCATGCTTAAATCCAGGGACTACACCATCGAACACCAAGTAGCTCCCCTGTATAATTCAGCCAAAATTATACAGCTCCCCTGTATAATTCAGTACTGTCCTTGTGCGTATCTGCGCACTGACCTTTTGCTGCAGTGACCTGCAGCAGAGGAGCCCACAGCCCTCACTCCAGCGCCTGTTCCTGCTGCCGCCAGAGCTGCCCCCGCTGCTGCTGCGGCTCCCGCAGTGCCCTGGGGTGGCTTTGCCTCTGCTGGGCACTGCGTTTTCTCTCTGTGACTCACTCCTGGGCTGCAGAGCCGAAGCAGAGTGAAGTGTCCTGCCTGAGGACAGCAGAGTGCAGGGGGGGCATCCGCCTTTGGAGAAGAAGCCTGACAGCCCACAGGAATTTCCCTGGAGACAGAGCACCTGCTGCCCAACACTGCCCTTTGCTCAAAAAATGCTGAATTTGAGCTGAGAGAGAAATAAGTGCGTCCCCAAACCGAACAAGGGCTCCTTCTTTTCCACTTATCCAACTCCTAAGCTACCCAGGGATGGACTTCATATCCCTGTCTTTTAGACCAACAAAGGCATTCCCTTCCTGCGTGATTGTCACTTCTGAAGACTGCATTTCTGATCCATCTGATATGTGTCCTTCGGCAGTAAGTGGGCTGCTGGGAATCCCAACAGTCCAGCTCTCAGGGAAGGACAGGGAAGGGAATCCAGGATTTGGTACAAGGACTGTGAGTTAAGACAGTTGAGCATTAGATGTTCTGCACCAGAAGAATTAGTTATTACATCAGCTCAGATATGTCACCTACAAGCTAGAGGGAGAGGTGGCAGAGCTTGATAAAGCATAGTTAGGGTTGTCAGTGTCTTGCATTCTGGATCTCCATTCCGGTGGATCCCAATGCCAAGCAGGCTTCCCCTGGTGTCCTCTCCAAGTGACATCCCTGTGTTGCTGGTTTTCTGCCGCCAGAGGCTCAGGGTGTTGGTGGGTACTGACCATTGCATGGCAGGAATTGTGCTTTGCTACAGCCGTGCATAGATAAAGCTTGACTGTGCCTGTGGAAAACAGCAAGTTTAGTGTGCTTCCCAGGAGAGATTCCCCACAGCCCCCAGAGCTCACTGCATTTCCTTCCCTATTCCCAAACTCCATAATGCAGCTCCCTGTGAGAAGCCTACTGGAAATGGCCAGCATCCCCCAGGCCAGCATGGATGGCCCCAATGGCCTCATTTACTCTGAGGGTGGTGAGAGCCTGGCCCAGGTTGCCCAGAGAAGCTGTGGCTGCCCCATCCCTGGAGAGGTTTAAGGCCAAGTTGGAAGGGGCTTGGAGCAACCTGGTGTGGTGGGAGGTGTCCCTGCCCAGGGCAGGGGGTGGCACTGAATGGTCTCTGAGTTAATTAAAGTTTGCACTTTCCCTTTGGACTGAGTGAATGAAAACCCATTTTGGTTTGATGGAGATCTCTTTAGTGGTGCTCAGTTATAGCCTGGTTCTCAGGAACACAAAGGCTTTTTCTATCACTTTAGCAGTATGAAAGGACCCTAGAGTGTATGTAACTCACCACTGTCTTCCCTGTTTGTAATGCAGAAGATGATTAATCAGATATATTGCTGTTTTAAACTGCTGTGGGTACTCCCTCATTAAGTTTTCCCATCTCTTTTCTCATGCTGTGTCCCCAGGCTTTGGTTGTAATCCAAGATACCCGGAGATAACAATGATGTGTTCCTGCAAAAATGTGTAACAGAAAACTTTATCAGTCCTTAAATACAAATATGCAGGTTTTGTGTTTGATGAATCTTCATGTCACTCTTGAAAAGATCTCTGTTGCAAAATAGTAGCAGGACTCAGCTGATTTTTATATTTTCATGTCTTTCCTGGTCACTTTTGGTCCTCAGTGATCCCTTTTATGTATAAATTATGTGTTATTTAAATCCTGAAGCTATCCCAAAATGTGAACGAAGCTTATTAAAAAGTATCATTTACTTCAACAGAAGTTAGAACAGTTCATAAGAGCCATCCCAAGGTAAAGCTCAGGTTCCTGTCCTGTCTCCAGCCCTGGAAGCTACAGTCCACTCTGAAGGCCACTTCTTGTCCACATCACTCTCCCTGCCCCTCCTCTGCAACTTGTGCTGTCTGCCAGGCACACGTACACTGGTATTACCCACTTACCTGGGAGGGGTTGGCACGAGTGGACATACAACCCTACTCCTGAGTGTCAGAGCCAAGGGCAGCACTCAGTTCTGTAGCAGACAGGAGAGGATCTGGGTCTTGCACTTAATATTTGTCAGACTGAAAATGGAATTATCAGATTATTATCATGTATTTACCAGATTGCTGTATTAGAAGAAGGATGACATCATTCCTACTGGTGGAGTAATCCATTTAAGTTCACAGGGAATTTAAGTAATCCATTTAAGTTCACAGGGCATTTGTTTGTTTGAGGTGTTTGTAATGTCAGAACCAGAGAGGTTTGTGCTCCTCTGTAACACATCAGTTAACAACGTACCGAACGTAGTGTTTGTTGGTAAACAGAAATCACTATTTTGCACAACATTTTAAATGATTGTTTAACAGGCAAAAGATAGCGGTAATACTGTAACATAAGGATAAAGTTAATTAACAGAATAAGAATGCCTACCAATGGGTGCAGCTACAAATGCATCCACCTCTCTCTCCAACACGTGCTGCAATGCAGGAATCCAGCATGATGCTTAGAGAGAGAGGATATTGTCAGATATTTCCCTGACAACAGAAATCAGCTGCACCCTGGAAGCTTCTTCCAAGGTGCTGGAAAGAGCCCGGACTGTGGACAACTGCTCATTTCGTGTTATTTTCCCATGCAAGTGCCACGTTGTGCATCAAGAAATGACTTCACAAGATAACAGAATCACAGAATCACACAGGGTTGGAAGGGACCTCTGAAGATCAACCCCCCTGCCAGACCAGGTCCACCCAGAGCAGGTTGCACAGGAACGTGTCCAGGTGGGGCTTGAATGGCTTCAGAAAAGGAGACACTTAATAGGAGAAACGCAGTCACAAAGTAGCTGACTTCCCCGACAGTCGGTGTAGGGCTGCTGGGTACAGTCTCACTCTCTCTTTCTGCTTCATTGCTGCACTTGGTATCTTTAACCTGGCTTCTACATTTGGACTAAATTTGGGCTTGTCCTTCTTACAGAAAAAGGCACATCAGTGTCCTTCTGTGTTTGGCTTAGTCTCAGCCCAGTGACCTCCAAGTCCACCCATGCGATTAGAGCCTCCGTGACTGCTCCTGTGGTGCATCCTCTGCCTGGCCTTGTCCCGACAAATGCCTTTCCTTGGCCTCATCTCTGGGGGGGTTCCTGCCTCCTGCCGTGCTGCTGCCAAAACCACCCCTGCCCATCCTGCTGCATGTGGGGCAGGGTAGGATGCACTGGGCTCCCCAGGTTCCTGCTGCCATCCCACCACCCCGAGCAAACCGGGATGGGGCGAGCACCGTCTGGCCTGAACAGTTCTCTGGGAGCACTGCCAATGCCCCCGTGGTTTTTCTCTTCCAATCAGCATCTTCACCTAATGTCTGCACTCATACATAGACCATGAAATTAATGCTGAGATATCTAAGCTTTTTTATGGTCACTTGTTCTTTACTGCTACTATCAGAATGGAGATTTTAATGCCATAAATCTAGTGGTGAGTTTAAGAATGGCTGCTGAGGATTCCCATTACTTCCATGAGGTGCTGTAGGAGTTATTTTGAAAGTACAGGCAGCTCACAGACAATGACAAAGGATTGCATGTCCTCGCCCATAAAGCTTGGCTTCATTACATGTAATTTTGTCAGACCTTAAACTGCTTGGGCTGAAATTCCCCATAGCTCATGCCTGCCTCTCTGGGCTGCAGGGGATGGTGGGGAGGAGAGGGAAAACTGGGGTCTAATGGAAAGAGGAGGGGGCTGGGACTTTGGGGTCAGGTACAGACCTGGGGAGCAGGTCAGAGGAGGGATGGGAGGTAGGTCACTGGAGGCCAGGCAGGAGGCTATGGGGAGCCACGGGGGGTGAGCCCCTTGCCTCCCCTACAGCCAACACAGGCCTCCGGGGCTCAGCGACCCACCAGCACCTGTGCAGGACTGTCTGGTGAAGGTCTGGCTTCTCCATTCTTTTTTTTAGCCTGAGAAAGGGTGTACAAGAAACAAAGGTGCCGTGGGATGGCACAGGGTGTCTGTTCATGCCCAGCTGGCTCTCCAGGGACTTCCAGTACACGATGGGCAGCTGATTTTTTGCATTAGGGCCAAACCACATTACCCCGTGGTGAGAATTGTGCTGTTAGTGCACAGGCTAAACACACGCCAGCCACAGATCCTGGAGCTCCTACTGAAGCTGCTTTGGAAGTACCTAAAGGTTCGATTTGTCTTCACTCGCAGTCCCTGCCATTGCAGCACCTTCTCCTCCTCGTGACCTCCAGTTATTCCAGGATGGTTTTCTGGGGCTGTTGCACACCGAGGCTACCAGCTGCCCAGGAGATGGCAGTCCTGCATTGGGACAATGTGTGCACGCTGACCCCAGATGGCATCGGAGGTTTCCTGAAGAGCTGTTTGAGGTTTGAAAGGAACCCCAAGTGGTACTTAGGCAGCTGCTTCATCCCTTTTCTCTTTAAAATCACATAAGCATTCTAAAAATCCCCCTATTGAAATTCTGTCCTTTAGTAGATGCTTTGTAGTCTTTATTCTTGAATCTTTGCAAATGTTTGTGGTTATATAATATTATACTGAGGTTATCAGTTATTTCTTGTCCACTTTTATACTGAAGGATGGAAAACTTTATTGGTTTTCAAATTCTTTCTACTCTAAGAGCTTATTTTCAAATTTTTTTTTGTGAATGTAGAAGACTGGTGCCTTAACATCATAGCTGCCTGATAGCACCTCAGTATGTACAGAAGCGCACCCAAAAATATCCTCAGACTGGATGCAATAGAAAACCCTTTCAGCATGAAACATTCGTATTAGTTGGGGAATTAATTTGTTATCTCGTGATTCCTTTGCAAACTTAGGACAAGAAGGATGGCTGCTCTCCTGATCAGCCACTTTTTCCTTTGATGCCTGTCTCAGGCTGAAGGTTATTTAAGCAGCACTGGCAGGCTGTTTTGAAGTTGGAAGATGTACATGTAAGAAATAGAGGTGATTGGACTCATTTGAAACAGCCCTCAACTCTTGTTAATCCCTGGTAATAAGGGGATTTGTCTGAAAAAACAAGTTCAATACAAGGAGACAAAGCTGCCTGTCTGAGGATGTTCTCAGATTTTCCCTCTTCAGAGACAAAAGCAGAAAATTTACAAGTCAGGTCATGTGTGTGTAGGAGGGAGTTTGAGGAGCTGGTGAGGAGCGAAGAACTGGTGAGCAGTGGGAGAGGTGACACGTTGGTCTTGCCAGACTGGCTGTGCTGCTGGTCCAGCTCATGGCCAGGCAGTGCAGAGCAGGGGCTTGTGCCCCAGCTAGTCTAGCCTTTCCTTGACTGATTTCAGTCAATCACCTCCTGTGGAGGTGGCCACCTGCCTGTGATGACATCCATGTCTCTGCCAGGCAGGCAGGTTTCTGGTGGGGTTTGCTCACATGATGAGCTCACAGGGGTCCAGCTGCAGGAAAACCCCAGCATCACCACATCCCACAGTTCACACAGGGCTGCCAGGGGATGTCCCTAAACACCACCAGCATCGCTGACCCTCTCCCAGGGTGGCAGCGAGTGCTGCCAGCTCCTGGCCTCTAGCATCTGCAATGGGTGCAAATCCCATGGAAACATCTACAGATGTTCTTTCTCTTTGCTGCTCACGGCAAGGCAACCTCTATTTGTGTCAGTGACATCCCTCCTTTCCAAGTTCCAACTGGGCATTAATCTAGCTGGACTCTAGTTTCTTTCCAATATCAGTAAGCTGTTGAACTGGACCAAAAGGCTCTGGCTTTACTTGGTATGTGCAAGCCTGGAGCATGTTCTTGATTTGGCAGTCTTGCTAAAACAAGAGGGACTGCCAGCAGCTTTTCCTCTGAACAGGCATGTCCTGGGGGCAGCACCATCCCTGGTACCACAGTGCCAGTCAGGAAGGCCCTTTTCACTTGCTCCATCCTCTCTGTATGCAGATTTGGGGTCAGGAGGCAGCTTCACAGGGCAGGTGATTGTTACTGGCTTGTTCTTTTTGGCAGCAAATGTTACCACAGGTGCTGGCTGCTGCTGGAGGGATGCGGGAAAGCATCAGCATCCTCCTCCTCTCTGCCCTGCACCAGTGGTCTGTTACCTTGATGGTCTCATTTGTGCCAGTGTGGAGATGGTCCCTGCTTGGGTGAACTCTTTGGGGTTCAGCAGTGTTTGCATGGGTCTCCAAAACAGGGTGGGAAAGGAGACACATCAGCCACTGGCTCGATCTGACACAGGAAGGGGAACGCAAAATCCTTGTGACAGGCCTGGATAAAAGCAAATGGAAGCAGATCAGCCAGGGCCTACCCTCTCACTGCTCAAAATATTGGAAGAGCCTCAAATTCCCCAGCAGTGTCGGAGGAAAGGACAAGGGAGCTGGAGCTCCTGCACAAGCACTGGCAGGGGCAGGGGCAGAGCAAACTGTCCAAGCAGCAGAAAGAGAGGATGATAGTCAGAGGAAGGATCACCAGCACTGTAAAACCAAATGCAAATACATCAGGAAGGGCCTGGCTTCTGCAGTAGGGTTTAGCAAGCAGCGAAGTGTTCATAAATGGTGCTTTTTGGGATCTTCACTTACAGGTATTGAAACCATTGAAACCAAAAATGAGGAAGAGGTTCTTGTATCAATGAGCTGGAAACCCAAGGCCCCTTTCTCCTGGTGAATGTGGAGATAAAGCTTATCAGCTATTACAAAAATTTCTTTCTTGCCCATATTCAGATAGTATTTGAATTCAGTCTTGCCAGCATGTTAATATTTGCTTTACACAAACTCAATCCTTGTTTACAATGCTAGATATAGGCACTAAAAGTGACACATTCATTGCAGTAAAATTTTATCTGTGTCCACAGGTAGATGACAGCGTACATCTTAGTGTTTTCTTTACTCAGGAGATTTCTTCTGGGAAAAGAAAACACCTCTCACACCTCACAGCTGGAAGACAAACACTTCCCATCTTGCAGATGCTGCAGGGGCCAATAAGGAAAAGAAACAGGTAAGGAGGGGGAGGCAGAAGTATCCGCTTAGAAACAGAAGTCCATAGAAATGGTGGAGAACAGCTGGCTGGTAGCGTGCAGTGGCTCTTCACTAGGAGCACGCTGACACAGCGGGGTCCCAGCAGTATAAGAGATGCCTCTCGCCCTCTTGCTGACGATGCCGATGCCCCTGCCTGCACCCTGGGGGGTCGGGAAGGCTGCGGCTGCTGGGTGCTGCTTTATGTCAGTGTTAGGGCAGCTCCACGCTGCCACAGAGCTGATTCAGCCACATCTGGGTGGGCTCCGCTGTCAGGAGGTGCAGAACAGGTAGAGTGTGGGTCCACCCCGGCAGTAATCAGCCACGAGTCCATGGTGTCTGTTCAGAGCTCTGGAAGAGCCCCATCTGCTCAGTGACACCCCACTTGACAGATCAGACACCCCTGACTTCTCAGACAGCGCTCCTCTGAGCTCAGCATGGCTTTGCAGTCACCTCAGGCACTGCAGTTGTGTCATTTATATGGACCTGTCACGAAACAGAAATGCTGGGAATGGGATAACTTCCCATCCCTCCAGGGTAATGGTCCAAGTATCACATCTCCGCAGAAATAAGTAATGAGAGAAAATCTTTTTGAAACATCATGTAACAGGCATAGTAAGTGGGGACAAAAAAAATCACCTACTTTCTTGATTCACTTCTTAATTTCGTCTGAAATCTGCTCCAATGGTTGAGCTGCAAGTTAGTGCCCAGGAGTAACTCTGGAAGAGTCTTGGAGTAACCTGGACTTCTCCGTGCAAGCAATACAACTTGTGTTTCACCTTCACATTCATCTCAGCCTTTCTGGGGAAAGCTCTTCCTGTCCTGAAACTCTTGCTCTCTCAGTAGGAGACATTTTGCAGCTGCTGGTATTATTCAGTAATCTCGCAAATGTGATAATTTGGAAAATGTTTTTTGCAGTATTTTTTTGCAACCATAGCTAAAGGTTGGGCAAAAAGTGTCATGTGTTACTGTAGGTTGTACTGTATATAGCAGGGGCCTTGCATGGTGGTGGCTGGTGGCACGCAGCTGCCTTGTGCAGAGGACATGCTGTGACCCCACAGTTTCTGCACTCACAGTTGAAACAGGCAGGATGGCCACACTCAAAGGGTTGCAGTAAACAGCTCAAT
>BJBW01012759.1:22839-54496 GCA_004320125.1 Scolopax mira | reverse complement strand
TCATAAGCACAGCTCAGGGCTGTAATGTATGCGAGTTGCTGAAGCCACGGACATTTCCACTTGTACGTAATTATAATGCTTTATCCCTCACGTAGGGAAAAAACAAACCAAAAAAGAACGAAGATCTAGGAAAAGAAGTTGATCTAGGAAAAATGTTGTCTTAAGGGAACAAGGTACTGTCTCCCATGGGCTGGAAAAGAAGTTGTCTACTCTCCTTTGCAGTCTACAGAGAGGGGTGAAAGACCCCAGGCTGCCACCCAGCTCCTCCCAGTTACTGCAACAGGGTGTCTGTAAAGCCCGTTTTGTCATTTGAAGGTTTGTGATTGTCTTCCTACTGTTAAGTGGAGATACTGCTCTCTGTAGTGGAAAACTAGAAATTAGCAAGAGCACATTTTTGCACAATCCTCAGTAAATCTACTGACCATTTTTCTTTGGTGTTCTTTTTTTTTCTTTTGGTTATATTCTTTTTTTTTTTTTTAAAGAACACTTTAAAAATGTTATTTCTTCTGTTTACTGTGTCAAAGTGTTACAGGTTTGTTTTGATGGCATATCTTCTACTTCCCAGTATGCTAACATTTTTTTTCCTAAATAAATGTTTTGTTTGATGTGTGGCAGCATGCCAGGCTTAAGCACCTTTTAAAAAATATGTCTAATTCAGTGATAGAAAATACACCTTTTCATGAATGCTCAACCAAAATAATTTGGCAGTTTTATTGTTTACCTCCTGGTTTTGTTTGTTGAAAATTAGGAGCGTTTTCTAAGCTTTTACATTTCATCTAATAATCTTTAGAAAATTATACATCAAGTCAGCAAATAATTTACCTAATTATGTTCTTTTCTCAGTTTTTGTTTTGACTTTATAAGAAGCATCCACAACCTGTAATTTCTGCAAAGCTGAAGTTGCCCGGTATCGTGTTAATTTATCATCTTATTTCTAGAAAGCAGTGTGTGCACTGCAGACAGACATACCCCTCTGGCGAGCAGGACTCCAAAACTTTCTGGGGAATCATAGTTTGTTTGTTGTTTTGGTGTTGTGTTTTTTTTTGTTTTTTTCTTAAACTCCAGTGCCATATGCTAGACTTAATTATTGGAAGAGATTCAGAGTGAGCAACTGCACTATGAAGGTATGCTGGCCCATTTTTGGTTTATGCTCTTTTCGAGATTTCTGTAATTAATTTTCAGTTAA
The DNA here is from genome assembly GCA_004320125.1 of Scolopax mira. Classification (NCBI taxonomy): domain Eukaryota; kingdom Metazoa; phylum Chordata; class Aves; order Charadriiformes; family Scolopacidae; genus Scolopax; species Scolopax mira. Next base: position 53,310 of record BJBW01012759.1, on the reverse strand, counting down.
TTATGGACCAGAACGACTTCGTGAATTGTGAAGTTTCTTCCAGCATACGCTGCAATCAGATTTGTCGAGTCTCTCGCTTCCACACGAGACATTTTCATTTGACTCCCACCTCATGCTGCTGTTTCTTGGTCGTGTCTGTCCCCACGGCAGCACCAGTGGGGGGGTCGTGGTGAGACACACTCCCCACCCCCCCCAAGAACATCCTTCTCCTGCCGTGTCATGTGCCATGGGGGACACAAAAGTGTTGAGAGGTCTCTGTCATGTAGGACTGGAGTCCTTTCCTGTCTCAGCTCCCCTGTCAAACACCGCTGAGACTTAACTGGTGCTTGTCTACCACAACAGTGAGAAGCAGCTTGCTGGAGTACCCTTTGGATATTGAAGGGAAATAAAATAGATTTCACCTTGCAAATGGCATGGTTTCATCGCTCTGTCTGCAGAGACTGCCTGTGAAATTTGAGTCTTGGGTTTGCATACATTTACATATGTAAGACACTTCATGCATAAGATGCTGGATGTGATTTATAGTCTTCGCTTGCAGATATCCTTGGTTTTTATACATTAAAATATTTCAATAATCCAAAAAATAGATTAAATGAGAGAATCAGTAATAAGATGCAGTGCTTCACCTTTTTGCCCAGCTTTCCATTTTCTGTTTAATAACTCATACTAGTAGGGATTTAAAACTGCAGCATTATTTTCAGTTAGTGCAGCTTATGTGGTTTATATTATCAATGCTCCTATCTTTTTGAGAAAAAGCAAGCAATAGGGAGAAAAGAGGAAAAAAAAATATGAGTATTAGAAAACTCAAAACTAAGATGAGCTTAAAGCAGTCTTGGGTACCTGCATGGTTAACTTTTACTTTTCATTTAAACTTTAACTGCAAATTATTTTGAAATGCCCGTTAACTTTAACTGCATTTTTATTTGCATTTATTATGTAGCATTTTCTTCTGAAGGAATATAGTCACTTTTTCTTTACCTTGAATGTTCAGCTGGGTTTGTGAAGCAAAACCTCATGGTGTCAATTTTTCTTGCATTTTAGCTGGACGGCTTAGTTGTGGCACCTACCAGTGTCTAGTTTATCATTAGTAGTTTCAAAGAATATTGACATTTTTCAAGGTGTGACAATTTTCTGAAAACATTTGTGTTAGGAATCCGTCAAGTTATGAGGCTGTGTTAAAGTCTGTGCTTTCTCTTAGCAGAGAAGCAAAGCACTGATTTACCTACTTCTATTGGCGTGTACAGTGTATTGAGCCCAAGTGAGTAGTGTTACCTTAAGACATAGCCTGCACCGTGCTACCTCGTGCTGTGGTTTGTTTAGGTCCCCCAAATGGTCTCATGGCTGTTCTCCTAAGTGGGATCAGCAGGGAAATTCATGTAGCTGCGTGGAGTCTCTGTGGTGGTGACTCTTCAGAAGAGAGGACAACCTTCTACCTGAGTATGGTTCAGTTGTTCTTAAGGTGCTGTTATTGCTGCACCACCACCCCACACCTCGTGAATTTTTATTTTTTTAAGGAAAAAAATCAGTTCTACTCTTTTGGATATTGTAGGAACCAATTTGTTCAGCAATGAACTTTTCTTGCTTTTGGGTCCATCTTCCTCCATATGGTAAGTACTGCTCTTGCGGTGCTTTCAATGTGAGTCTAACTTTTCAACTTGAACCATCCTTAAGAATACTGTGGGTAGCCATCACAACAGTCACTTTGCACAACTATTTGGAAACTATTTGGAAAGGATGATTAAAAATGCAGGATTTTGAAGAGGGCTGCTAATGTCAGAGTAATCCCTCGGGCATCAATTTAAAAAAAACACTATTGAAAGCTTGTCCTTGTGCTTTGCATTTTGCTGGTGATTTTATTTTGCATGTGGTAGCAGCTCAAGAAGACACACTTCAGTAGTGGGAAAGCACACAGCCCACATCCTTGATCAAACTCCTAATCGGGTTCATGTTCTCAGTCCTCCTTTGTTTTTCCAAGTTTTTCTTCAGCTCTGCCTTCTGACCAGCTCCCAGTCGCCAGCAACGTTTGTCTTTCCTCCAGGAACAGCCTTTCGGGCTTTTTGGCACAGTCCGGCTCAACTCCAGGCTGCCCTGTTTTATCTGCTGGACCTTCCGTGGTGCCACTCAGGGCATAACACCACCCTTGGTTGCCAACCTCACAAAAGAGCTGCAACTTTCCTGGGCTCCTGCTGGGAGTACGTGTCCCAGCCTGCCTGGTGTCGCATGGCAGGGCTGTGTGCACGCAGGCTGTGTGGACGACTTTTGTGGCTGACCCCCTTTTTTACCTCCCCCACCCCGTGCCCTGGTATACCTCTTCTCCGTCTTGTAGGACATTTAAGTATAACAACTTTATTTTCCCAGGACCCTGAAATGAATTGCTGTTTATCTTTTTTCGCTCGTATAGATGCATAAAAGCAAGAAAGCCTCCAACGCCTTGCGTTCGTTGCTTTGCCTCACTGTGCAGGAGCAGTCCAGAGTGCTTCAGCATTTCTGAAATATATTATACACAGCTTTTGGCGATGTTTTGTTTTTTCCTGAATGACCAAAATACCGTGCTTCCTTCCTCAGTGCTCTAAGTCCATATGCTTTTTACTCTTCTCCACAGTAGAAGCGTAGTCTCTGCTATGAAGGCATGCCTGCCTCCCCCATTCCTCTTTCCAGAGGTTACTGGTTTCTGCCAGAGCCCTTCTGAAACCTCCTGCTGTGGTCTGTGGTGGTGCCTTTCCATTACTCACTTCCCCATCACTGCAAGAAGCTGTAGGAGAAGGAGGAACTTGCCCTTTTAGCTTCCGCTGAGCCATTGCTTCGGAGAGTTTCCACCCGAGTAAGAGGGCATGAAGATTTAGCTTGCCACACCTAACACAACCTTGGCCAAAGTATAGTGGGCTCACTATCCCGAATAGTGTTTTTGCTTTAAAACCCTCATTAGTTGCCTGCAAATGTGCTGCGGACCAATTTGGAAGAACCTGGATTAGAGCATTGAGAAAGATCAGCAGTCTTGCAAAGTTGGGGACAGATTGAGTTACTTGGTATTGTTTAGTCCAAAAAAAGGCTGGAGGGAAAGGCAGCAAGTGCTGCTTTGGCAGCAAGTGCTGCTTTAGCAACAAGTGTTGGTAAAGAGAAAAAGGAGATGATCTCCTTTTCATGCCTGTGAAAAGCAGGAGAAGTAATGAGCAGCAAGGGAGATGCAAGTGAGGAAATGGAAAGGTATCTGTTACTGTAAGGCCAAAGGAGCACTCGAATAGGTGGTCTGTGGGCAAGACGTCTGTCATTGAGCATCTTAAAGATCAGATAAGACAAACATTTTTCAGAAGTGATGAGGGTACAATTGGCCCTGGTCTGAGCAAGAAGATGGGGCAACTGTCCCAGGTCTCTTCCAGACTAGATTCATAGTGGGTGAGGGGACTTCAGCTAGATGTGTGCAGAACAAAAAAATATGAAAATGTTACTTCCACGTACAAAAGACTTTATATTTTGAGGTCAAGGGTCTTCACTGAATGAGCTATTCTGTATCTCTCCCCTCTGTACGACAGTATGTTTTAAAGAAGGAAGACTATGCAAGTCATGTGTTCTTTCTTCTGACATGGTGTTGCTTTTTTGATTGCTACTTTGTCACTTCACAGGTTTTAAATTGACTCTGGAGCTGTGGCTTACTCTAGTAATGTCACAAGAAAAATTTATTCCATCACAGATTGTGCCTCAGCACGTGAATCTGTTGCTCTTTCCCCTTGTCCTCTCGTGTGTACTTTGCTTCAGAATTACCTTAGTAACTTGTATTTTGTTTTGAATCTTGTTGCCTGCTTTTTTCCCCACCGGTTTCCAAGTCCATGCCTTTCCATTTTTAGTATCTGTGTTTTGCTAAAAGAAGTGTGAGGAGTGGCAGGGATACCTGGCTCAACAAGCAGGCTTGGGAGTTCAACATTAGTGAAAGGAACAATCCACAGCAAGTTATGAAGGAAACCTTGAGCACATTTAAGCACACAACAGGCAAGAAGGTGGTGTTTAACAAAGGTGAAGGTGCCAATTGGAGCCACACATCTTCTTGCAAACTGATTTGTGTGCTTTTGTGGTTCTTTAGCATCATTTTTCCCATTTCCTCCAACGCTGTAATGTTTTAGTAATGGAAATCATCTTCCCTGCATAATATCCTGTCAGAAGGTGCAAGAGTAGGAATGTTGTGGATTCACAAGACCACTTACCTGAATGGGCAGTAAGGGGATTTGTCAGTAGGGAGTAGAGAAGCTACTGATGTGGGTCTACTCTCCTGCCCACAAAACCATGCAGTTGTCCTACTGGAAAGAAAGAGCTGAGGAATCACAGTCACAGAATCACACAGGGTTGGAAGGGACCTCTGGAGATCATCTAGTCCGACCCCCCAACTTGAGTGTGGCTTCTGGGTCTGTCTGCACATGGGACCCAAGCACATTCAGGCGTATCATTTAGACATCCTTTTAGAGAGGTGTGTCTCCATTTTAGTCATTACTGACATTTCATACACAGCTACTTCAACTTCAGGAGAATTCAGAAATGTGCCGTGCTGTCAGTCACAAGGAGACGCGCAGTTTCATGATTTGGATGATGTCTATGGGTGATATTGCAGAGTTGCATTTTCCCTGGAAAATATCAATTACAGGGTGTTTCAGTAATGTGCACGGTGATTTACTAAAGCAGGAGATTAACATGGTTGTATTCTTTTTTTTGTTTGTTTTTAATGACTAATCATGAACTGGATGGTGAAAAATATGGGTAAGATGACTGCAGATGATAAACAGCCAGCTTGTATTTCACAGAGAGCGTTGCTGTTCTGGGGAGCAGAGTAGATGATTCCTATAAGAAGACAGACCAGCAGCATTGAATATATTAGGAATAAGGTAATTTGAGAGAAAGCTGAGGTTGATAAATATTGAGGATATGGAAATATCCTGAATTGAAAGGTTGAGGGACTTGGGTCTTTTTAGTCTACAGAAGAGAAGGCTGAGGGAGGATCTGATCAATGCTTAGAAATACTTCAAGGGAGGGTGTCAAGAGAATGGGGCTGGTCTTTTTTCAGTGGTGCCCAGGGACAGGACAAGAGGAAATGGGCACAAACTTTAATAGAAGAAGGTCCAGCTTACTCTGAGAGTGGCAGAGCCCTGGCAGAGACTGCCCAGGGAGGTGGTGGAGTCTCCTTCTCTGGAGACATTTCAAACCCGCCCGGACAAGTTCCTGTGCAACCTGCTCTGAGTGAACCTGCTTTGGCAGGGGGTTGGACTAGATGATAGATGGTCTCCAGAGGTCCCTTCCAACCCCATGTGATTCTGTGATTCTGGTAAATCATGCAGGTAAGGGGGCAAAGTATCTTAAATTTTTGTTATTTGTGAAAAATACAAGTGTGGATGGGGTGCGTTACAACATAAGCCAGAAAGACTGCAGAGTGAAGTGCAGCACTTACCAAAATGAGTTCTAGTAGTAATAGTGCAAGAACAAAAATGAAACATTTAAAGTGTGGCACACGTTATTTAGCATGGAGTGGAAGCAGGAGCACTAAAGATACAGGATGAGAGGAGCTGCAGCAGAGTTTACTTATCAACGCTTTTGAAAAACCTCTGAAAAGCTTGTTGAGTGTTATTCATAAATGTGGAAAGGAAATTTCACACATAGGAAATGTCTACAGGACTGTATCGGGGGCAATCAGGATGGCTTAGTGTTATGATTGGGATGAAGGGTGAATAAATCATGGAGCAGACTTAGCATTGGGTGTCAACCTAAATAAAAGCAAGAGAGGAGACTTGGACAAGCAACGCCCGCAGAAGGTTGGATGGGAATGGGTGTCTTGGGAGGGAGGTTGTCACTTGGCACAAGGCAGAAACCAGTGATCAGAGCCAAGAGCGTTCAGTCTGGTACAGTGAAAGATTTCAAAATCTGCTCTCCAAAGTTTCCCTAACTTTGTTTTTAACCAAATTATTACCAATGCTGGCAGTTCAAACTGCTGATGTTTCATTGCTGCAGGTGACAAATACTGGAATGGGAGGTGACCTACTCTTTGCATTTGTTGTCGGTATTTTACTTCCAGTCTTTAAATCTATTTGATGAATAGTCAAAACTACTGATGCATTTAGTAGACAAAGCTTAGCTCAAAAATCATTTGCCATACGTTTGAGGAATGAATAAATAATCAGTAAAATATGAGTTTTGGGAGCATCTGAAAAGAACTGATGAAGATTGGCTTTCATCAGCATTATAATTTTCTTTTATAAGGTTTTTTTTTTAAGGCTTTGTTTATTGGATGATTTAAATATTTACTAAATACATTTCTTTTGAAATTAATGAAGAAGTAGAAGAGTGAGTTTTATATACCAAAAATGTTAGCTGTGGGACTGTATTATGTCAGCTTGGGATTTTATATGAAATATATGTGGGGGAAATTTTCATACTTTAGCCATTTCTCATTAAAAAGCTTTATCAAAAACAGCTTGATTTGATTTTAACAGGAAACCACTAATTGGCATTTGGTAAAAGTTGTTCCCACACGGGGAGGAGTACCCCTATGAAACTGTTATTTTTCAATTAATTATCACTTTGAGGATTGCTGAGAAACAAGCAAATGTGTTAGACATTTTCCCTGACAACCTAAATATTCCTGTAACATGCACTTTGGAACTCAGCTGTCTTTTGTCACTTTTGTCCCTCTCTCTTCATGAATGCATTGCCTGAAGCTTGGTGCATCTGAAAAAAGGATTAATTCTCTCTATCTTTTACCCAAACCCTCCTCTGTGCCTTCCCTTCTTGATTGCTGTGGACATTACTGTCCCACTCATCAGACAAGTATGTAACCCGAGCTTCAGCATTTGAGTCAGGCCTCAAAATATGCAAGATTTCATCTGAGCTTTCAGCTTTTGCCTTAGTTTTTTTGGTGATGGCTTCTGTGCCATCTTTGCAAGACTGCTTCTTTTATCTGTGCTACAAAGGGCCATCTCCCTGATGAGCAGATATCCCTGGCTATGGCTCCGCAGTCCTGCATCCTGCATGGAAAAGCCCGTGCACTATAGAGCAACCGTGTCTGTTCTGTGAGATGTGCACAAGGGCTGTCGTGAGGTGCCACCTCCCTGTAGGTGTTTGTATTTCTCTGCTCACTACCTCTAGCCCTAAGAACAATCAGAAGGAAATGAAGAATTCTCATTAAAATACGGTAAGATTTCTCATTAACGGGTGGGTAATTACTGAAAATAGCATTCTCCAAAAGTAGCTGTGAGTGGTTTGCTGTCATGCTGGAAGGGCATCTGAAGCAGGGTCCTCTTGAGGGTCAGTTCTGGGTCTACAGTTTTACCAATTACTTGCATAGCAAAGCAAAGAGTAAATGTGTAAATCTACAGTTTTGGCAATTCTCTGTGGCCAGAATCAGAATTCAAAAGCATCTTTACTTCTAGTATCTGAAATCAACACAAAATCATTTTCTGGGTAGTGCAGAGGGTTACATTGAGGTGTGCAAGTTGAGGTGTGCAAGAATGAAATACCTGAGAGCAGCTGTTTAGAGACCACAGGGAAGAAAAAAGCCCGGTTCCATGATGATTGTATGGTTAAATTTAGAGTTGGCAATGTAAAATTGTTGCAAAAATAGGCAAGTCTGGTTTGATACTAAGGCATTATTTCGTTCTTATAAGAGCTGGCAAGTTTTGGGCTTGGGGATTGCGTCCGGTTTTCAGCAGGGCTGGTCAGGGTGGTGGGGATGGGACAATCTTAGGAAACTGTCACCTACGTTCCCTTGCCACTTGGCAGGATTAGCAGGTACCTGTGTCCTTCCTGATGGACGTGTCTCATCTCTTTTTGGAGATCTCCAGTGTGGGAGTCTCTGCTGTGTCCCTTGATAACCTATTCCAGTTTTTCACAGACCTTTCTGCTTAGAAAGGGTTCCTTAGCATCTAAACTGAATCTTCCTGAAATTCTGTATTGTGTGCCTGAAGAAAGGTGTATACGGACTAGAAACCACCCAAGGAAAAACAAGGATAATAAGAAGGTTAAAAAAAAAAAATCTCTAAGGAAGGATTGAAGAAACGCAATTTATTTTGGTGTAGAAGAGAGAAACATAGTAAGAAGGACATGTTACCAGCCTTTCAATACTAAAAGTGGTGTAAAAGAGGGGACAGGAATGGTAAGTTGTTCTTTATGGCCAATGGGGGAATGATAAAGGGAAATCAACTTTACTGCAGAAAAAATGATGCAATATAATAGATGTTGGAGGAGAAATGAATGATTAGATGTTGAAGAAGGTGGAGGATATTACAGAATTCCCTTTAGTGGAGATTAATAACATACTGGGTTGGGCAAAATATAGCTGGTCCTGCTCAAAGGAGGAGGATAAACTGCTTCACATAGATAGTTTCTGTGCTTTCCGTTGCTGTACTGGAGCAGCATTGTGCTGCATTGTTTATTAGAATCTGGTCCAAACAAAACTTGGGAAATTGGTGTATAAGTAAGCAAAGTAATAGGCGGGAAATACTTACCTATTTACAGTCCAGTTTATTAGTAGTTTAAATTTAGCCCGAATAAAGAACCAGGATATGTTTAAATGAATCTAATTAAAACAGTGCAGAATTATGGGGATTAAAATGTGCATTAGAAGCTTTTTCTTTCGTCTGTGCAGTACCTCCCTTTTTGGCATACAGAATGTGAACCAAGAACAAGAATTTATGGATGTGCTTGAATCTTTGCAGGGTCTGACTGAAGGCCAATAAAATGTGACATACCCACAGATCAGACTTCATGCACATTTATTCCTTGTCTTTAAGATGTCCAATCCTGTCAGATTAAAGCGTTACTTATTAATTAGTAAGCAGTTGTGAATGATGTTGGCAATGCCAAACTATGTCATTATTTCAGTTATGCCTACCATTTCATTCTACTGAATTCGATCATTGGCTTTGCACTTGTTCTCCAGTAAAAGCTTGCTTCTGCTGGTGGGGGATAAAAAATTAGGAAATTTTCACTGTTTCATTAATTAAAATATACTGATTCCTCAGACTCATGGCTTGTGATACTGTTTTCTATAACTCTCGTTTCTTTTGGGTCACAGCTGTCAGGAACAGATTTTAAAATTTATTTTGCTGTGTGAAGGCCAGACCTTTATTTTATTCCTCATCAGCTTTTCTTTGTATATCTAAACAAACTACTTGGTCTCTTCAGCATATCCCAAATGCCACTGCAGAAATCACCCTTGAAAGGCCATTGCTCTGCAAGAACAAAGTCCTTCTGGTAGTGTGCCTTACATGATAATCTTGTGCTCTCCTTTCAAGTTCCTCTACAACTTGTCCCTTGCTTCAGTAGTTGCTCTTCATTTCCTTCCCCTCCTGAGTCTGTCCAGTCAAACCAGTGACTCATCCACTTGTTGGTGTGTCTCCTGGGTTTGTACGTAACCCTTCCTCTTAGGCATGGGTCACTTTTTGAGGTTCTTCATCTACTGCTGCTCTACGTGAAAAGCAGTGGTTTGCCTCCCAGAGTGGGTAGTTGGTTCACGGAAGCTTTAGGGTCCTGTCTTGGTTGTTGCTTTCTTTTTCTTTTTTTTTTTCCTGAAGAATAAAAGGTGGATGCCTAAATGCACTTTGTAGAGCAAATGGAATGATGCTGTAAGATCTTGTTTGCATTACTGCTTTTGACTTCAATCCATGCATTTGCGTGCATATGTGTGTGTATATATATATATATAAAATGTCTGTGTTATTATCTAGAAATTTCTCAGCAAAATCTCGTAGCCATTGTGCTAGACACTTAAGTGAAAAAATGTCTGTACCAAGATAGCTCAAAATTTTCATATATGTCAAGATACAACAGATTTGGGGGAAGGGAAGCACTATTTGTGGTAGCAGTAAAATAGCTAATGAGAACAGATGTCAGCTCACTGAAGTAAGTGAGGCAAAGGCACCAGGCAAACGTGATGAAAAGATTCAGAGGAGGAAAAAAGTGTCATTTTGATGGAGCATTTATCTATACCAAGGTGGAAGCAAGTGACAAAGTGTGTATGAGCTTGGTGAAGGCTCAGAGAAGAGTCTACCCAAAGGCTGGTACCCAAAGGCTGACTCAAGGGGAGAATTGCAGCTTGATCCTTTGGTGGCTCTGGTGTGATAGGGGGCCATAGGTGCCTTATGGAGAGCAGAGGCAGGCAGCAGTGGAGGGGTGTGCAGGGAAAATCCTCAAGCGTTTGGTGTGGGGTGGAAGAGAGAAAGCTGAACAGCTGTTAACCTTGGGAAGGAGGTGCTGGTTGTATCTCAGGTGTTGAGCTCAAGCAGTGAGGATACAGGAGCTCAATTGTTTGGAGCTCAAGGATGGGGTGCATCAAGTAGAGTGTGACCAGCAGTTCGAGAGAGGTCATCCTCCCCCTCTGCTCTGCCCTGGGGAGGCCCCGTCTGGAGCACTGGGTGTATGTACTGCACTACACCCAAAACAACACCAGTCCTCTACTAATCCATCATGCCGAGCACCATGTCAACTCATCTATTGAATAACTCCAGGGATGGTGCCTCCACCACCTCCCTGGGCAGCCCATTTCAAAGCCTGACAACCCTTTCAGTAAAGAAATATTTCCTAATATNNGGTGCAACTTGAAGCCATTGCCCCTTGTCCTATCATCTGAGACCTGGGAGAAGAGACCAGCCCCTGCCTCTCTACACCCTCCTTTTAGGGAGTTGGAGAGAGCGAGAAGGTCTCCCCTCAGACTCCTCTTCCCCAGACTGAACAACCCCAGTTCCCTCAGCTGCTCCTCATAAGGATTGTTCTTCAGACCCCTCACCAGCTTTGTTGCCCTTTTCTGGACCCGCTCCAGCCCCTCAATATCTTTCTTGTGGTAGGGCGCCCAAAACTGGACACAGTACTCGAGGTGGGGTCTCAGCAGTACTGAGTGAGCACAGGGAGACGATCACCTCTCAGGTCCTACTCACCCCACTGTTCTTGATATAGGCCAGGATGCTGTGGGCTTCTTGGCTACCTGGGCACACTGCTGGCTCGTGTTCAGATGACAGTCAAACAACACCCCCAGGTCCTTTTCTGACAGGCAGCTCTCCAGCCATTCTGATGTTTTGCAGCATATTGTCTACCCTCAGACTGCATAGATCGCTGGTAGTACTATACATACTTTGAAATAATCCCAAATTATATCTTGTTCGAAGCATATACCGTGATTTTTTTTTCTTTTCCATCTTTTACATGTATTTACTCAAATTACTACTTTCTCTTCTTCTCTTCTACCTCTTTGTTAAACCTCCATCGCTGTGTTCTGTGCTGTGTCCCTTTTGATGTCCCCTTCCACTGATGTTCTCTGCTAGAATTAGTGTATGTTCTTATCATGGGCTTTCGATTTCACTTACTGACTCAAATACGTTCTGCAATGTGGATAGAGTAAAGATCTGTTGGGTCTGATTCTGACCAGTTTCGTCCTGGATCCAGTGGAGCTTTACATATGTGATAAATAAAGCTTGTCTGCATCATATCTTTAGCTATGGAAATAATAATTGGGTTTCGATACGCCTCAAGGCAAACCCTAATACCATCTTTTTCAAAAAAAAGATGCAATTCCAGGGAATTATCACTGCAAGTCTTGTAATTCACGTTATGTACAACTATGGATAATTTTTCTAAACTTCAGATTTTGCATTGCAGATGCCTAATCTGGTTACATGAATTTGCAGAGCATTTTAGATTGTTCATTCGCTAAATTTAAACACTGATAACAATTCTGCAAACAAGATACTACTCTGTTACAAGAATGCTGAGTTAAATCATAATATTTGTGGGTTCTTTTGTCTACTATTGATAGCATTTTGCTCTTCAGCTTTTTTGTATCCCATTCTTTTAACAATAATGTTGATGATAATTATTAATTTTGAGCCTATTGAAAAATAGTTATCAGATGTGTGGCCTTATTCCATAACTTAATTTTTGTGCACTCTCTGGGTCTATAGGTTGGGGAATATAGATTAGTTCTTTCTAGACCCAACTTGTGTAGGATGCATAAGCTTACTATGGTATTTTTAAAAAGAGCATGTATTAGCTTACCTGTCTTGGAACTACCCTAAAACCTCAAATTTAACCTTTGATAGGATGATGATAGGACAAGGGGTAATGGCTTCAAGTTGTGCCAGGGGAGGTTCAGGTTAGATATTAGGAAATACTTCTTTCCTGAAAGGGTTGTCAGGCCTTGGAATGGGCTGCCCAGGCACCATCCCTGGAGTTACTCAATAGATGAGTTGATGTGGTGCTCGGCCTGATGGATTAGTGTTGGGTTGGTGGTGTTTTGGGTGCGGTGTATGGTTCGTGTGGGGTTTTTGTTTGTTTGTTTATGGTGGTTTTTTTATTATTTGGTTGGTTGGTTTTGGTTGTGGGGTTTTTTTGCTTTTGTTTTCCTTTTTTTTTTTTTCATTGGTTGGACTATATGATCTTAAAAGTTCCCTTCCAACAGAGGTGATTCTGTGATTTTAAAATTTGGGAATGCCATAGATTTGTAGCTGATATTTACATAAATTTGTATTCAGAAAACAATTTAAAATAGGATCACATCCAGTTCATGTCCTGTTATTTGGCCTAGAGTAGCATTCACTGTTGCAGATAACCAGAAGCCTATTCAGTGTTTTACAGATGGCATGAAAACTCATGATCCTGAAATCTCCAGTCTCCCTGTTTCGGCTTTGTGATAGGAGTCTTACAGATGAAGGCTCAGTACTAAGAAAGCAGTTGTCCAAATCTGAATTCTCCCCCATCTCCTGCCAGTAGCTGGTTTCAAATGATCAAGTCCCATCTTTTGGCTTTTGTGTTAAGCTGGTTTTAATATGGCATCTCAGCCTTCGCCAGGGCCTCTGCAGCAATTCCATCCTCCCTTTCAAGGCAGATGGGGCTGGTATTGAGGGCGATAAACAAGCAAGCTGGTGTTTGTAGGCAGCTTTCTTTGAAGTCTTCCAAGCACGTGGAACAATGTGTGGTTTTGCAGAATTTCTTTGAACGCTGGACACAGGCCTGCTCGTATTAAATCCAGGTAAAACTTTGCCTATCCCTTCCAGAGGAACAGGGCCTATGATTTGTAGTCAGGCTTGTAGCTTACTTATTCCTCTGTAATACTGTAATTTATTGTTAGAGCAGCAGAGGTCTGTTGCACTTGCCTTTTTAAAGTCCAACTTTTTGTGACTTTTCAGATACTTCACCTTGTTTTTTGTTATTGTTACTGCAACGCACAAGAGTTTCTAAAATACTTATTCAACAAAAGTCATGTCAGGTATTTCAGGCATTAACCTCAGATATATCTGCAGTATGTCTTTCACTATTGTTTGTTTCTCTTCAACTGTTGTTCTGTCTCAGATGATTTAAAAATACAAGGGTTATGATACAATATCCTGTCTGCAATAACACTGAATAGGAGGGCCCAGAAGTCCTGAAGTCCTGCTTTTAGAGATAGTGTGCAGTCACCGGCTGTGCAGCCCCTTGGGTTGAAGTCTTGTCCTTAACCCAGATAGAATTATAGAATGCTCTAGGTTGGACGGGATCAGGTTAAAGATCATCTAGTCCAACCATCAACCTAACCCTGACAAAAATCACTAAACCATATTCCTAAGGACTACATCAACCAGTCTTTTGAACGCCTCCAGGGATGGTGCCTCAACCCCTTCCCTGGGCAGCCTATTCCAAGGCTTGATAACCCTTTCCGTGTAACAATTTTTCCTAATCTGCACCCTGAACCTCCCCTGGAGAAACTTGAGGCCATTTCCTATCGCCTGTGACTCGGGAGAAGAGACCAATCTCCACCTCTCTGCACCCTCCTTTCCGGGACTTGTAGAGAGCAAGGTCTCCCCTCAGCCTCCTTGTCTCCAGGCTGAACAGCCCCAGCTCCCTCAGCCTCTCCTTGTAAGACTTGTTCTCCAGACCCCTCACCAGCTTCGTTGCCCTTCTCTGGACCTGCATCAGCCCCTCAATGTCTTTCTTGTGGTGAGAGGCCCAAAACCAGACACAGCCCTTGAGGTGAGGCCTCACCAGTGCCCAGTACAGGGGGATGATCACCTCCCAAGTCCTATTCCCCACATTGTTCCTGACACAGGCCAGGATGCTGTTGGTTGGCATCCTTGGCCACCTGGGCTTGCTTCTGGCTTCAGCTTTGCCGCATGAAATGCCCTACACATACCCCATCCCACAGGGGGGAGAGCCTGTGACTTCTGGAACGTTGTCCACATGGCAGTGCCCACAAGCAAGGCCTTTACCCACCCATTCAGTGGTGGAGGGTTGTTTTGGGGTGGTTTTTTTCAGTTTTATAGCTGGTGTGGCTGTTGGAGAGCAAACATGAAAAACAGCTTCAGAAGACCGACTCGGAGTACGTACTGCTCAGAGTTTGTATTTAATCTTTAGTTGTTGGTTTCTGTGGGAGTTACCAAACCAGTTGAGCTACAGCGCTGGCAAGAAGCCAAAGGAAAAATACAGTTTTCTTCACTGTAAACATGACTGCCAGGCAGTAATGTTTTTCTCAGCTTCATTTTAAAGGGATTATAATGGAAGAAAATGAAACTAAAACACGTTTTTATGCCAGTATTATACATGGAAGAATGTTATTTCCTTTTTCTTTTAATGAAAAATTCTTAGAGAATTGAACATCCAAAATTACATCTTAATATGTAATCAGCTATCTGTGTTGCTAGATACTTGCTGGAGTTGGAAAAACAATCTATTTGGCTCTGCAAATGTGAAAGATATGTAAAGTTCTTTATTTTTAGCTTCGGTTTGATAAAAGAAAAAAAAAAGTGGCTGATAAAACTTAATGAATAACAACAGCGAACATTAATCCCGATCTACTCCTTCAGGCTCATTTCTGAACTCTCTAACTCTCTTTTCAGTGGCCTGTAATTCTGCCAGCTCGTTAGGTATTCTGCTGAACTTGGCCATCCTTGCTTTGTTTTTGGGATTTATTTTGTTGAAAAATGTGTAAGTTTAGCTTTGCCTTTCTAGGATAAATGCAGACTCATGCTGACAGTGATTTCACCAGGTTGTCGTCATCCAGGTGCAACTGCACCAAATAAAGAACGTTTTCACTTACTTTTCAGGATTAAATTTATCAGAGTTGTCTGCTCTGCCTGTAACTCCCTCCGTTATATTTCACAGAGTGAGGAAGAAGCTTGTTTAACAAAACGTCTGATCAGCTGCTGCGTTGTAAGATGGCTTTTTGGGTATTAGGAATGGAAATTGCATCTTGAAGAATGGACGTCAGCACCCATGTGACTTGGTGCACTGGAGGACAAAAAATCCTTCAGTTGTGCTTTGTTGTTTGAATGAGCATTTATAAGAGCTTTGTAACAGAAAAGTAAATAGGATTGGAAGGGACTTTTATAAGGGTTTTAGAAGGGTCTTCTCCGATGTCCTCTCTCTTGAGACAGAATCAGCTGCAGTGAAACTTCTCCTGAAAGATAATTATCTCACCCCTTCCTTATAATCTCAAATGGCAGCGATTCCTCTGTTTCCCAATGTAATCTGTGCTCCTGCTCCAGGTAATTAGGAAGTTTTTATTATGTATATGCGGATACTTGTACAACAGAATTTTAAACTAAATTTTATTCAGTCTGGCACGTTTTTATTTGCATACCTAATCCTTTTCATAAAAAATTCAACCTGCTTCACTTGGTCTGGATGTTTGCAGGCATAGAGAAATTTAAGAAATTGTTGAAAGCAGACATACCTGCTGTAGGTAAAGGAAAAGGGGTGGAAGTTACGCAAAGGACTCTGAAGTTCTCTGTAGATCTGCTGAGCAACATTGATCCTTCTTTCACTGTGTGATGGAAATGACACCAAACTGATGGGTAGTTGGGCTAGATGATCCCTAAACGTCTCTTCCAACTCTGACATTTCCCTGATGTTCAGAGTTTTGCTCAGTGCCATAGGAGCTGCAGTAGTAATGAATTTTGTGCATTACTATGAAGAGTAGGTGATAGACAAGGAGCAGCTGTTTGACTGGGCACCTCCAAGATCTTGTGTATGAGTGGTAACATTGCTGTTGTCCATAGCGAAGTCCTGTGTTTATCCTAACAAACAGGCTTTTTCTCTGGATCTTGGTATGAACCAACTCCTCAGAGTTCAAGGTTCTGTCCCAGCAAGGAAGTGTTGAAAACAACAGGCTATTGTTGTGCTTGGGCGTGCATGGTCCTGGACCCTGGGCGGCTGTATCCTGCCTCGGAGGATCTATGAGCTCCACCGTTGGCTCCGGGCAGGCAGCCCCAATTTCAAGGAAACAATAAAACAGTGATGGCTGCCATCGCCAGTGACGGTGTCAGGGCAACAGCAGCTCTGCTGGTGAGGAGACTTTTCTTGAAAGATGGGGATTAATGAGTTTGTGGAAGAGTGATGAGGTCATTTTCTGGGTATTTGTGGGGAGTTGTCTGCACCATAATAATAGGAGAAGGAAGAAGCACATAGAGGAAGCTTTGAGAACTCCCCATGGCACGCTGAGCTGGGGTGGGAATGAATGTTTTGATAATTGGAGAGGAGGTGGAGGTTGGCCAGAAAGGATCCTGAAACTGCAGAAAAGGCGTTATATTTTAGGAAAGATAGTGAGGGGGAATTGATGACAGGGGAAGAAACTCGAGGAGCTAGACTAGGGACAGGGCACAGACCAAGAAGGGTGTTTGCAGCAGCATTCTATGTAGGAATGAGATAGAATTTCATTTACTGATGGCAGTAAAAAGGATGTTGCAATAATCAAGAGACAGGAAGATAAAAGTCCAGACAAGGGTTTAAGCTGTGTAGAGATAGATAAGAAAGACTATATTTGAAAGAACTTCCTCTGAAAGGGCTGCAAACATTTAAATTTAGTTCATTATTTATCGATTGAAAGATTATTTTATTTATGTTTCCCTATCAAGAAAAGGGGGGCTGATGGACTTCTGGTTTGTTTTCTTGACTGCTTGTTTGGGTTTTTTTTAACTCAATTTTCTTGCTCTTTACTTCCCATCCTTTCCTTATACTACAGAATCGTTTTGCTGGAGTGGGAGCAGGGCTCTCTGCCCACTTATTTATCTGTGCTCCACATGGCAAAGTTGGGAAGGCAACCCACAAAGAATGGCTGGCATCTCTGTAAAGAGTGGAAGCACACTGGCGTTCTCTCTTCTAAAAATACTTAGTAAAGAAAAGTAGGGAGGGTAGCATTAAAGAAAAAAAAAAAAGAGGAAGGCAAATCATTAAAGAAATGTTGATGGCAATGAGAAAGGTGTTACACGAGGCTCAGCATTTTTTTCTTTAACTGGGTACATATTTTTAGCGTTATTTTGGAACTACTCAAGAGAAGAGGACAAAGCTCTCACAGAAGTATCACAGCAGTAAAAGCAAAGGGATTTGACTAACTTACACTGTTCAAAATGGATTTATGGCATTTCAAGCTGAGGCACAGCCAGGCGCATAGGAGGGCTCCAGGTCTGATAATTTTGGGCACTGGCAGGGAAATTTCTTTTGATGACCAAATGCAATGGGGAATATGAATTGCAGACTTGTAGGTGATAAGTGATTCATTTAAGCTACAAAACAAACAGTCTTCTGAAATGTTTAATGGGCACTGACCAGAGTAACTAGGATGTTTTATGCATGTCTGTATGGACAGAATGTCCAGTATAAAAATATCCAGTAAAGCAATGAAAATGAGCTAATGTGTGTCTTTTGGTCCTGTTCCCAGTGTAACAATGCTGCAGGCAGCGAGGTATTTTTTAAGGCCCTACACCTGTTTCACTTGAGAACTTTGAGATGAAACTTAACGCTTCCAATTTATATAAAGCCAGGGTTTACACTGCCTTTCTGTACTGACTTGTGCTGCTCGTCTTTACAGCCCGGAAGTCCAAAAAATTGGGGAAATTGAAAGGGATGCACGAGGAGCAGCCACAGCAGCGGCAACAGCCGCCACCCCAGAGCCCCGAGGAAGGGACGACGTACATTGCGCCCGTGACCGAGCCCTCTGTAAACACTGCGCTTGTCCCCCACATGTCTGCGATCTCACCAGCACTTACTCCCTCTCCTGTTAAGATCCTGGAAAGCATCGAACCGGAGATCGTGTACGCGGGATACGACAGTTCAAAGCCAGACACAGCGGAGTACCTGCTTTCCACCTTAAACCGCCTGGCCGGCAAGCAGATGATTCAGGTGGTCAAGTGGGCAAAGATACTTCCAGGTGGGACCACGAGGCGTTTGGTGAAATTTCTCTGCGCTGTCTCTTGTAGCTTAACTGTTTGCCTGGCAAATTGTGCCTTTAATCCGTGGGCCCTGTCAAAAACCCTCACAGGGGCGTGTGCGATCAACATCCAAGAGAAGATTGTTGGGTTTTTTTGATTGATGCAATGTTTGTTTCCTATGTCTCTGTGATTGATATTTTAAAAGCTTTCCTTTTGAATAATAGCCTCTTAAGAAAAAAAACATGTTTTGTCACTGTGATGAAAAAATATAGTTTTGTTTTTTCAAAAGTATGCTTTGTGGGAATGTTGCTCTTTTTATTAATACTAGAAAAATAATGAGCAATGTATTTCTTCACTGCTGTTTTGGCCAACCATTGTAGGGCGTAATGTAGTTCATGGGTATTTTCTGGTTTGATCTCTAGGATTTAGAAACTTGCCTCTCGAGGACCAAATTACTTTAATTCAGTATTCATGGATGTGTCTGTCATCGTTTGCCTTGAGTTGGAGATCGTACAAACATACAAACAGCCAGTTCCTCTATTTCGCTCCAGACCTGATCTTTGATGAGTAAGTATTTCTTAATTGTCCTTTCCAGTGCAGGCTGGAAGGATTACTCTGTCTTTATTTGGTTTTCAGTCTAAGAAAATTTCAGCTAATTCCAGCTTAATAAGTAGCTTAATTTGTCGGATTTTTTCATTGACTCAGTTTTCAGTTGGCAAAGGTTTGATACTGCCATCCGCTTCTCCTTCTATATGTAGATGTGTTCTCAAACTAGGACCATCCTGCTGGCTTGAAATATGACTGATACACAACCAAGATTTATAGAAAAAAGCTTTTCTTTTTGGTATCTACCAGATACCAAAAAAATATCTGACTTCTAGGAAACGTGATTGTTTAAATTGCCAGTTTTTTTCAGAGTAGTCATATAATGGTGCTTTTCTTAACAATATACAGCTGTTCAATGTGTGTTCTTGACGGTCTTAATTACCCTTCTTTGCAACCATGACGGGAGCCAAAATGTTTTTTCAGTAATGAAACATAACTTCTTTTATGATGCATTCAGACAAAAAGAAGGATCAACCAAGGAACCATTCCTTCTGAGTTTGTGCATTCCTTTATATTTTCTGTTTTAGTGCTTTGCTTTTGATGAGTATAATTTAATTTCTGTTCCATTTGCCCAATGTTTATTCCAAGATGGTAACATAAAAATTTAAGCAAATACACATGCAGTCAAACTGTGGTCCTGTCATATGCTTGTCCCAGAAGGTTTGGGTTTTTTTCTAGAGGTAAAAATGAGACATAATCAATAGGGTATGAGTACTCTTGAATTAAAAAAAAAAAGGGCAGGAAAAGAATTAACAAAAAATAACTTACCACTCAGTCTACTAAAGCTTTCTGAAATGTTTTTCTTGGAGAAGAGGATGCTTTGTCGCTGTCCATCTTAATAGTCTTTCTTTGATTTAGG
Organism: Scolopax mira; assembly: GCA_004320125.1. Classification (NCBI taxonomy): domain Eukaryota; kingdom Metazoa; phylum Chordata; class Aves; order Charadriiformes; family Scolopacidae; genus Scolopax; species Scolopax mira. The sequence continues at coordinate 33,705 of BJBW01012759.1, read as the reverse complement.
AATTCCTAAATAATTAATGTCTATGAGATTGGTCCCAAAGTAGTGGGCAATATTAAAGAAGGATCATTTGATTTCAGTTGTGGATTTTTTTCAGAGGAAGAACTGGCAATTTGCTGCATGTGGTTGAAAAAATGTAGTGTTAGCAATTTTCCTTGGTGAAAGCACCTCTGCTGTGACTTGGACATTAGAGAATCATCACTGAAAAAGTATCTGTAACTAAAGCTAAGTGAAAATGTGAGCTTTGAAGAGTTTAGTTCTCCTGGGGAAATGTAGACTCAAAGTTCAAACACAGAAGCAGCTTTACCCCGTCTGAAGAAACTCAGTTGGGGGGTCAAAATTTATTGGACAGGGAAATCAATCCCACTTGCAAATAAAACTGTACATGGATTGCTAGCATTCTTGGTACAGCAGCTGGAAGCAGCTTCCAGAAGTCGAGATCAATTGTGAGTTTTATGCTGCAAGCCTTGAAGGTAGGTGCCTGCAGAATTGCACTGAGGTGGAGGTTGGGATCCAGTCAGGAATTTGGAGTGCAATGTTACGAAGTGGAAAATAAAAACATCCATCCAAAACCAGATATGAATGTAAGATAGTGGTCTGGTCTTCTGCATGTTTGTGCTCCCTGCAGAACTACCAAAGGTAGCAGAAGGCAGATGTTTCTAAAGAGAAAAATAAATGACTGTGTTGAGCTGTGAGATGTGTGACAGGGGCTTTTGAAGTAGCTAAGGAGGGCAAGAAATATCCTGGGAGGTAAAAGAGCAGGAGTTCAGTGCTTACTCCAGGACGGTAATGGGTACATCTCTGGAATGAGAGTGCTTTTCTCATTTTCTCATGTTTTGGACTTGATGGGAAAGCATCAGGGTGGTAGTTGTGAGACTGCATTGCAAGTCTGAGTTTTGGGCTCCTCAGCACAGAAACGTTTTTGAGAAACTGCAGAGAGCCCCTTGGAGGTTGGCTGAGGTGGTGGGGGGCTGGCTGGGACAGTGAGGGACTTAGGCTTATACAGACAGGAGAAGACCACGTCGGGTGCAGTGGGGATTTAATTGCAGCCTTCAGCTTCCTGATCAGTTGTTAGAGAAAAGATGGAGTCAAACTCTTCATGGAGGTACCCAGTGGAAGGATGAGAGGCTGCAATCACAAGTCTGGGACTGGGACAACCAACTGCCTCCTGGGCAGCAGGAGAAGAAATTTCATGATGATATGGTGAAATAGCAGAGCAAGTGCCAGGGGGACCTTAGAGTCTGTGTCATTGAAGATGTCCAGTGCTTGACTGGGCAAAGCCCTGAGCAGCCTGCTCCTATGTCAGCATTGACCCTGCTGTGAGCAAGGGGCTGGAGAGTTGAGACCTCCAGAGGTCCCTCCCAAGCTAAATTATTTTGTGATTCCAAGTTTGAGAGAGATGCAGTGCTTTTCCAAATTTTGATATAGGGTCAAAGGTGAATTCCTGGAATTGCAAAAATCGGCCAATACAGTTCAGTGTAGAAAGCATTCAGATAAGCACAAAACATAATATATATTTCTGTGTGTGAAAAAAACAGTGTTGAAGCTTTGCTCTGGAATAGCTGAAGGCTGGTCTTACCTTTACTTTTTGAGTGCCATGGACGTGCAATTGTGATGTGTAGTTGTAAACATGGCACTTCATTTCTGTGCCATGAGCTTTTACCAGACCTCTCTAAGGTTCCCTTGGTGCAACTCTTGGAGTGTTTTACTGCCCTTGTCATTTTAGGACATGTATTATTTGGTGCAGAATGAAAGGGAGATGCTTTAAAATGACTTTTCCTTCTGCTGGCTTGAGAGGGCTATGTTCCAGTTACCACCTGGCCAAGATTTTCTTGGTATTCCTTCACATTGTGTCTGGAGAGGTTCATTTCCCATCCCTACGCAAGAAGTGATTAGGAAGGTCCCTGGCCAGCAGGATACACTTGGGGCCCTAGAGCGTTCAGCATTTTCTTCAATGAACAGTTAAAAAAAAGAGTGAAAGCAGAAGTTGGCATTAGCAGAATTATGTTGCTTTGTTTTACATTAAATGAATTTTCTGTTTACTCTTAACTACTGTGAATAAAAGGAAGTGGGAACGTTTCTGGAAGGCCATGATATATGATCTTGTTTTCTTTCTTATTCTGAAGGCCTGTAAACAAGGCGAGTAACAAATGAGGGTCTGTGTTGTTAATAGCTGTTAAATGTACCTTTGATTGTATAAATACAGTGCAAAATGCCTCCCTACTGATAGGTGGCTTGATTTCCTGTTAAGCTTATGGAAGGCTGGAAATACTTGCCCACCTTCATTCAGTCATGTTACCTATCTTATTAAGTATGGTGTTTGTCTTCATGGATCGTCCCAATATTCCATTGCTTTAATTGGACTTAAGAAAACGTGAAGATGTGAGCTGAGGGATAAGAAAATGGCTGCTCAGCCTGTTACGGAAATGCCTAAATACAGCCTGAAAGAGGCATAAAATAGGACAGTGCATTTTATGGAGTATGTGTGTATAAGTTACAGTATGTGGGGTTTTTTCATCGATTTCTTTTGTAGCATAGTAGTTCTAGTCAAAACTAATATTCTCTATATATAGTTTTAGTTTTAATCCACAGTAAATCTTTAAAATACCATCATATATGTGACACCACATAATTCCTGTTGCAGGTAAGCACTCTTAAAGGATTCCTGTTGCGTTGTGTAGTAACACTCAAAAGATGTTGCAATAACATTCTCAAGGCTGCACGCTCAAATTCAAGAAGTCGCAAAGTTCCAAAAGTTAAGGTGGTCTGTGAAATCGTAGCTCAAATCCTTTGAGTCTCCATAACCAAACCTTTGATTTATATTATCCCATAGTATTTTTCATGTGTGTCTCCTTCCTTTTTCTGTCAACTGGGTTGGGCGAGTTGTGGGGATGACAGAATATCATGTAGTGAGAGGTCCATTGGATTTTTGTTTCATTTGTTGCTGGTGAGGAAGCCCTACCTGGAATGAATCTTGGGATTTGGGGGAACAGGGAGATAGCAATGGAGAAGATTTATGACATAGCAAAAGGCTATCACTGATTCAAGATCTAAGCTCAGAGACATTTCAGGTTCCTACTACAAAGTAACAGAAATCCCACAGAAAAAAAAAAAAATGGCTGTTGTTTATTTAACTCGAGGGAGGCAGAAAATTTCTTTCAAGACTTAGCCAAAGACTTTAGCTGAAATTTTCTAATCTAATTCAACCTGAGGCAGTCACATGCATGGACAATTCAAGTCCAGAGCATTAAATTGGTAAAATTAAACACAATTGAAAGCAGGAAACTGAGTGGTGCTGCTTGGAGTGGGGGTAAGAACAAAGCAAGGGATGTGGCAGAATACTATGCTTTTTAATGCTAGCTTATTTTCAGGGATTCTGTCTGAAACTATGTAAAACGAACTGTTTGCTACAGGGAACAAGTTAAAACATAATTTTTAAGACATGGTCCTGAAAGATAAGGAAGTTAGTTTCAAATTTCTTTGGCCTCTCCCTTACTGGACTAACTAATCATTGAACTAATAGCTAAAACTTCTCTTTCTCTGTCTGTGTCCTTTTGAAGGAAAAGTCCCCAACATTTTTGAAAAGGGACGGCATGACAGGTTCAGAAGAAGTCTGATGATCTGAATCTTTCCATAGTAGGAGTTTATGTGTTGGCAGGGCAGAAGTCAGATGCCTAAATCCCAGAGGAAGGCAAGGGATGCTTCTTCTTGCCCATGTTTCTATGACAATCTTAGGCAGTTGCTGTCCCACCAGCTAGTGGTGGCAACTTCCCAGGTATCTGCTTCCACCCATATATTAAGTCAGGGCACTGGCTGGCAACCTTTCAGAGGCTCAGGAAGGGATAGAAAGCATTTACAAGTGCAGCACTGCCAACAGAAACCCTGGAGGAGCCAAGACGTGGCACGACAGGGATCCTTGCTCCCCCAGCGTGGGAAACCAGTGGGAGCAGTGGGACATGGACTGCTTTTCAGGGCCACGGCTTGTACGCCCAGTACATATCCCCCTCCCAGCTGGTACCCAGAAACTCTGTCACGTATGGCAGGCTGCCCTGCTTATCCAACCCTTCCCTAAGGAAGTGGGATGGTGGCTTTTCACCTCTCCACAGGTCAAAAATCCAGCTGACAGCATTGCTGATGAATATTAAAAATCAAAACATGTGTTCTCTTTCTCAGATGTTGGTTTCTGCTGGTGTAAAGAAACCAGAGGGCCAGCCCAACACTAGAGTTCCCCTACAGGCTTCAATTTTTCTTTTGATTTTAGGTTTTACATGGTCTCTCTGTAGACATCTAAATCCTTGGGGACTTTTGAGGAGACTCAAATTCCAAAATCATATACTCTTTTTAGGAAATCTACCCAAATTATCTTATTTACTATTCCAGCCTTATCTAGCTGTGAAATAGCAATGATGTGGGATACTGAAAGAGTTCAGTAATGCTGAGACACTGTGTTGAGACCACATTAGTACATTAAAGTCAGCATCAATATTTCAGCAGCATTTTGCAAATGCACCAAATGACTAATGTGCTGTGTGTTTTCTTGCTCCTTTGATTTTTCTTGGTTTGTCATCTGCAGCATGAGGAATAAATCATAGGAGTATAAGTGTGCGAGTTCTGAATTTCATGACCATTGTACTTTGTTCTAACTGTCATCAGATTTTTACAGAGATTTTTACTGCAGTTAAGGACTTTGAGGGTTGACCTGATAAAAGCAGCACTAGGCACTGCACGAGGTACCAAAAATTAGGAAAGTGAACTTGAAAAAATAAGTCTGAAGTCTGGGGACAGCTTTCACAAGCATTTGGATCAGAAGTGTCTTTTTTCCATCTCTGGAATTATCGTATTACATCATATGCAGCTTGGTCCTTAGAGTAAAAAGGTTTCAGTAGAAGCTGCAGTATATTGAATATTATGTGCAAAATATTAAGAGCAGAATATACCGATTGACATATTGGCTGCTGCTTTTGACTGATAAGGTGAATCTTCAGGCTATGGATTTTGAACTAAGAGGTGGCTGACCTTTCATTGTAGCCACCTGGGCAATTGTAACACTACTGGCCACTTTTCTAGTTTGTAGTGCGATATGGATGGCTTCAATCATCTACTCCAGGTATTTTTAAATAACCTAATAATGCTATGTACATAATGTAGTTTAACGAACTAACAGAGGTTACTACAAGTTAATATAAATCCTTTTCTTTACAGTGCAAGATTTAACTTTCAGTAAAGTGAAAACATAGTATTGCAATAATGTTTCATGCTCTGCCTTTGGTAATTGCCCCAAGTGTGAAGTTTTAAAATTTAAAAGCAGACAAAGGTTGATATTAGCAATAAAGGAAAAACAGAGAATAAATTTTTCAAATGAGAAGGTTGATGTAGAGCAAATGAGCTAGAGCAAGCCAGAAAGCCAGCTTCAATATGTGGGGATTTATGTGAATTTTCTGTGGTAATGTTATCAAGGGATGTGAACGGGTAGAGGATTTTCTAACACTGAGAAAAATCACAAAATTAAATTAAGAATTAAGATGTAGCTTGGCTGAATAGGTAAGATTTTATTTAAAATCTGCATTTATTAATTATATGTATTTTATTAGTAAATAGCATGTTCATTGTCTATTCCTAATACCTTTTCATAATATACTTGTGGAGACTGGGACCATTAGGATTTGGTGTTCCTAAGGCAGTGCGAGGATGCAGCTGCCTCTCTGTGCCCTTTTGGTGCTGAAGCCTCTAAGTCTTTCTGGTATTCTGATTTCTATAGTAACAGCAGAAAGATAAATGTAATAAAATAAGCTGAATATTTAAGAAGAACAGATACTTTTTTTAAAATCTTATATACCCCAGAGTAGGGGGGGAATGATTTCTTAGATCATCTGTGAGTGGTGATAAAGTCAATAAGTAATTCCTTTGTTGTTTAAAAATCACTTTTTCCCCATTTACATTTTGCAGGATGATGGATGTTAACCCTTTTGGTTTCTTTTGCAATCTATTAGACCTGTATTGTCTAAATTTAGGTACATTTTTGTAACCTCTTTTCATCTACCATTCTTCAAATCCCTCATTTTTAATTAGCATTGCCACAGTAATTGTTGATAAGGGTTGTCAGTGTTCATTCTTTGCTCATAAATTGTGTATGTGATCACTGATCGTGTTAAAAGGTCAGCAAGCTCTCCCTGATATTCCTCCCTGCATGATTTTTGCTTGCATATATTGTTTTGGAGAGGAGTGCTGCATTCATACAATCTAGACTGTCAGTGCAGTGAGAAGCAATGTCTTTATCAGTAAATTTTTAATATATATTGGGATTATTATTTACTTTTCCATGAAGTGCAGCTCACTTCAATCCAGGGAAGTATATGAAAGGATTTTGTTACATGCCCACCCCAAAATAATGTAGACACAGAAGAAAATTTTGAAGAGTTACTGTCATACTCATAGATAATAGATGTAATATGCTTCAGCTAGATTTTTCAAGCATTATTTTGCTTTTTTCTGTGTAAACAGCTCAATGGTGGGGCAAAGCAATAGATTCAACTTCTTTGCATAAATTTCTAAAGGCTCTGCCTATTCATGCCTTTATCTCTAAACACTTCTTAAATTTCTAAGGTGTTCTAGTTGGAACTCCGAAACTGTAAAGGAAGAAAGGAGATAAGGATATCTGTAAGAATGTGACAACTGACAGAAGAAAGGTCCATCTAGCACAGTTTCTTATCCTTTAAAATGGCCAGTTGCGAAGAAAACATACAATCAGGACAAGGGTAAAATGATACTTCTTCATTTGCCTGTCCCAGGCAAAAATGTCCCTAAATGAAGTGATTTAGGTACTTTCTGAACAGGAGATGGCATTTGGACCATGGTGCTTAATAACCCTCCTGTGTCTGTACTCTGTGGATTTGCCTAATACTTTTTTGAACACGTATATAATCTTGACATCTAAAATGTTCTGTGGCAGTCGCTTCTGCAATTTAATTATGCATATTTGTTTGTTGGAGATGTTTCTAAAGCAGGTAACTGATAATTTAATGGACTGGCAATTCATTCCTGTGTTGTAATAGTGGATATATTCCTTTTCATTCTGTGTAGGCCATTTATCACTTACAGATCTCTGTCAAGTCTCATTGTTTCTTCTATGAGCTGAAGAATCAGCTAGTCAATGTAATCTCCCCTTGTTTATCAGTTGTTTGATACCCCTGGCCATCCTCACCTTCTCCTTCAGTGCTTTTGCTAGCCCAATGTATTCATTTTGGGAGGAGGCTAGACTGACTGTTCAGAACATGGTGGATTTATGCAGTAGCAAAATGACAATTTCTGTCTTGCTCTCAACTCTTCTTCTCTCACCCTTTAGTTTTTTTTGACCAAGCACTTTCAAAAGACAGAAGTCACGAAAAACTGTTCTGAATTACACTTGGGTCTCTTTATTGTGTGATACCTGTTCATTTAAGGCCAGTTATTTGGTATGTGTGGCGGAAGATGATTATACTGTCTGCATTGTCTTGCAGTTAGTGATTTTCACCATCACAGAATCACATGGGGTTGGAAGGGACCTCTGGAGTTCATCTAAGCCCTGCCAAAGCAGGGCCACCCAGAGCAGGTCCCACAAGAACGTGTCCGGGTGGGTTTGGAATGTCTCCAGAGAAGGAGACCCCACCACCTCCCTGGGCAGCCTCTGCCAGGGCTCTGCCACTCTCACAGCAAAGAAGTTCTTCCTCATGTTTAGTTGGAACTTCTATTCAAGTTTGTGCCCATTTCCTCTTGTCCTCTCCCTGGGCACCACTGAAAAAAGACCGGCCCCATCCTCTTGACACCCTCCCTTGAAGTATTTCTAAGCATTGATCAGATCTTCCCTTCTCTAGAAGAGAGGACTTTCTCTTCTCTTTTTTCCCATTTTGTCTGCACAGTTTTGCAAGATTTTTCAGCAGTTTTTCACAGACAGCTCTTGATTTCATTGTCTGGACTCATCAGCAAGCTTTGTCACTTCCATAGGTTTGGTTTTTTTCAGATGATGTATGAGTACAGTTTTCAGCCCAAACCCCAGTGCAGAGCTCTGTGCGACTTCCCTGGTAACCGCCATTACTTGTGAGAGATGTCCATTTATTATTACCCTCGGCCTCCTATTTTTAAGCTGCTAATAATCCATGAAGATGCCTCCTCCTTATCCCTAATCTCTCTTTAAGAGCTTTCAGAAGATCTTTTTAATAGCTTTAAAAGCCAGCTTCGCCGTGATTGCATCCCTGCATATCTCCTGGTGCGAGGCACGGCATGCAGGAGGTCCTGGACCAGCAATTACCCCTGCTGGCACGCCGACAGATGCTATTGCAGCCCATACCCAGGCTGCATGCCCCAGTTTCCTTTGTGTGGAAACCAGGGCAGAGAAAAGGAGGAGGAGGAGGACAAGGGAGGAGAGGGTTGGTGTTTGCTTAGGTCTCACCCCATATGGCCGTGGGATGCAGCTAGACCTGGCACGTGCTAAGTGTTTCAGTCCTACAGATGTTGCCTGTACCCAGCAGAACATCCCTGTGCTCTATCATCAGAGCGCTCGTAGATTTGGGAGATGCGACCCCTCTTTGCCGAAGCTGCGCTGACTTTCACCCCATATAGCGTATTTATTTCTCTATTAATGCTTCCCTTTCCATCATTTTGCTAGAGACAGCAACGAGGCTTTACTAGCCTCTGGTCTCTTGAGTGCTCCCTCTCCACTCCCACTTTAAGAAATCAGTCACGTTTGCCACCTTCCATGCCTTTTATAAGGGCAATTTAAGCAATAAGCTGCACAGCACAGTTAGTAATTCAGCAATTCCGTATTTAAGTTACTTTATAGCTCATGGCTGGATGCCATCTGGTCTTGGTGATTTATTACTATTCATTTTACTGTTTTGTTGGGGTTTTTTCTTTCTAAACCCTCTTCTACTCACACTTTAACCAGAAACCAGTGCTCAGTCACTTACTGAAAAGGGAGACTCCGGTGCAGAGACTTTCTGGACTCCTTTACGGAGAGCATGGATACAAAGATTTTGTTTAACTTTTCTGTTATGGCCTGATCCTTTCTCAAACACTTCTTTTTTCATCTTGATCAATCTTTGGCCCAGTGGATGCCCTGGCAGGTTTCCAGCTTGTGTTTGAAAGGAGCTTGGCTGTTAGCTTTTATGACGTTAGCTTGAAAACTTGCCCCATGGTTTTTACGTTTAGCTGGCTTAATTATGCTCTCTTAGTATTGTCTTGGTGTGACTTTGGGACATCCACAGGACACTTTGGGTGTCTTTTCATTTCTCTCAAGGTCCTTGGCAGGAAGGGCTAAGGTAGAGAAAGAGGTTTGTTCCTTTTGAGCTGAATGTGGTGCTGCTTTAATCCTTCTGCACATCAGTGAACTGTTCAGTGGCATCTCCAAGTGCCTTTCATGTGCATAGTGCTCCCTTTTGCTACTGACCCTATAGAGTTAAATATTAACCTTCCAGATCAAAAGAAAAATTAGGAAGTTATTTCTCTAAACCAGTATGAGAGGGAGGCATGCCTGGGTTTGCTTCCAGAAAACGCTGGGCTCTGCATGGCAGCATAAGCAACGTCTTGATTTCTGAGGCATTGTTGGCACAAGATGAAAATTGCTGCTGCTTGTGGAATATAGCAGTAATTTTGCTGATGAACCACCGCGGGTGACAATGAGCCCTGGCATAATGGATATATAAAACGGTACCTGATGGGCACCTTTGCTGGCTGGTGATACCTTTCTCTGATGAAGTTTAAAAGGGTGTTTGTTGTGATGTGTACATTATCATCACTTATTATTAAATATGCTATTGAAAAAGCATTTTGGTAAAGGCATAATTATGTTTTTTCTCATTTAAGCTGTGATTTGTCTCTTTTGGAATGCAAATGCAAGCCGAAAGAGAGTATTTGATATCAGCATTCTGCTAACTGCATAATTAACTGTTAATTCCAGAAGATACTTGGGGTTTTTTGCTGTCGATGTGCTTGTGATTTTAGGGTTACATAACTGGGTGATTATTAAATTGAATTTTAGCACAAGTTCTCTGTTATTGATGGGCAGCTGAAACTCTTCTTTGGCAGTCATTATCCTTGTTGATAGGCACGTAAGAGGAAGGCACCTAGCTGAAACTTTAAAGCAGCTCTAAATTTCTTAGTGTCAGTTACTTGAGACTGTATGACCTAGGATCGCCAGGAGGCCTTTCTTGGGATAACATTGATTTTTAGAATTGACTCAGTTTAAAAATTGCCAAGTTCGTATACCTGGATGGCTAAACCCCACAAAATACCAGCTGTGGCCGTAGGTCTGTTCTAATGTGAAATGACCTTCCTTGTCTGATTATCAGTGTTAAGCACTGGTGGTCCTCAGTATAATCCCTGTTTTATCCTGGGTCTGACAGCTTCTTCTGCCAAGGTCATTGCTGTCGTGCCAGTGTTCCCACCTACTCACCCTTCAGCTGGCAACATCCAGGTCACCTGGAGAGAACCTTGTTGGCGTTAAATAACACTGGGTAAAAAACTGTCTGGATGGCCATGCCCAGAGAGTTGTGATTAATGGGGTGAAATCTTGTTGGTGGCCCATCATCAGTGGTGTCCCTCAGGGCTCAGTTTTTGTTTAATATCCTTATTGATGATCTGCATAAGGGGATTGAGTGCACCCTCAGTAAGTTTGCAGATGACACCAAACTAGGTGGGAGTGTTGATCTGCTTGAGGGTCCTAAGGCTCTACGGAGGGATCTGGGCAGGTTGTATCAATGGGCCCAGGTGGCCAAGAAGGCCACCAGCATCCTGGCTTTTATCAGGAACAGTGTGGAGAGTAGGACTTGGGAGGTAATGGTGCCTCTGTACTGGGCACTAGTGAAGCCTCACCTCGAGGGCTGTGTTCAGTTCTGG